>JABCRI010000501.1:0-45631 GCA_015143295.1 Tetracentron sinense
TTTTATTTAATAGCCAAACTTTTTGGTGAAAAAGCTAAAATATTAGGTTTTGGTCTGCAGCCAAATTTTCATTGCCATCAACTCTTCCCCATTGATTAAAAATCAACATGTTTTTATTACCTTGGTGAGGGACTATTCGTTCTGGCCCAGATCAAAATCGGAGCACTAATTCACCCACATCCTCACTTATGATCAGGAGTAGATAAACCCACGAGTGTATCTTTGTGAAGATTTGCATTGCAAATATCACTCCCATTTGTTGTATAATGCAGGCTGAGCACGATGACTCTTATAATCCTAAATCGTTATCAAATGTCAGATTTTTCTATAGGTTTACATGGTCTTGTAATGTTTCACTGGTCCCGAAACCACACACCATAAAGGCTATTCCAGTTAAGGTTTCAGTTGTAGCCAAAGTTCGTCGGTTTTATGCATTCATTAAGTACACATCGGGTTAATATGGTGTTGATAGTGTTGCTATACTATGGTACATCCAAATGTCGTGTCTGCCATCTATGACGTAAACCCTATAGTATATATTAATACAGATATAGGCTTATCCGTCCCAAAGCCCAAACCAAAAACCAACTACACTCAACAAAAAGCGCCACTGCAAAAGATCTTCCTCATCAGAGCAAAGGAAGTACCCATGGAATTCTGAAGACCGTGATGCTTCATCTATATTCAACACCAAAAGAGTTCTTCTCCTCAATTTTTCAATGGCCGCTCAGGTATGTAATTCTTGAATCTTTGATTGACTAAGATCCCGAAAATAATAACATATGGTATCAAAGCCTAGGGTGCTCAACCAGTTTCAGGAGCATACGTTTTTTTCTATTAATTTTACTAGGACTTAACATTGATTTTATTCGGATGAAATTTTTCAATTTTGAAACAAAGTTTTAGGGTTTCCCATCCGAACGACGGCAACAAAAACAAATCACTCGCGCAGAAGGACCATTCGTCGGCCATTCCTAGGTGTTGGTTCTTATGGGGCCCTAAATTTTGAGGTTCCCTGTGTCAATTTTAGTGTTTTATAATAAAGGGTTTCGGATCTGACATATTATCTCCAAAAAAACAAATCTCGGTTTTTCCAGCGATTACGCCGGTCCACCGGAGATTAAATACCTTCAAATACTGTTGAAAAGGTTTCCTATTTAATGGATTTTATTTTGAGACCCCCAAGATCAGATCTGAAACCAGGCAAAGAAAGAATCAAGTTTTTCAAACACAAAAAAAAAAAAAAATGGTGGGTTTACTGTTTTCCGGCGAATTAAGCCGCGTCCATCGCCGAGAGGATAACCGGCGGCAGGGGTTTGGTCGCCTGAGAGCGGCCGACCTTTTGTCACCGGCTTGCAGCCGTAATGTGGCCGGTGGGGCCCACAACCAGGGAAACAAGGAACACGGTTTTATAAAAAGGGAGAGGTAGAATAAAAAAAAGTGTTGTACAAAAAAAAAAAAAAAAAAACTCAGTTCGGTTTGGGAAGGCACGACTTCACGGGAGGAGAAAACATTATGCCCCCGACCCTTGAAACGCCCCGATCCGAAAATCGAGACCCTTACAGAAAAAAGAAAGAAAAAAAAAACAGCAAGAAAAAAACGGAATGAGGGACCGAATCCATTCCGCATGTGCCTAACCCGAACCGGATCAAGAACCGAATAAGATCATAACCCCCACCACGGATGAGCTTGCTCCGCCAAAAGGCGTTCAATGACACCAGAGGACCGATTATCTATCAGGCCGGCGACACACCCAAAAAAAACAAATAAAAAAAAAAAAAACCAAAAATCAAACCCAAACAAAGTGAACCCTGAACCCCGAGTCCGAGCAATAGCATCGAGAGAACATAGGGAAAAGGGGTCACTACGCGCCAGACCCAGGACCGAGCCCGTCGAAGCCGCACCCGCGATTCAATCGGGTCCGACGAAAAAAAGCAAAACCAGCGCCGTAAGGACCACCGGCTGGAAACTACCGTAGACCGCCGCCCGTTACGAATCAACGTCAAAAAAAAAGAAAAAAAAAAAGAAGCGGCGCGTGGCGCGTGTTTGCCAACTTTTTCCTCCAGAAAAGAGCGCGATAAAGACCGACGAAGCACGCCGCGGCCCCACGCAGCGAGACCGTATAGAGATGAAGCAGCACGTCCCACACTTCCGTCAATGAAACAAACACCCAAGACTCGCGGCCGCGTGCTTTTTTTAGGAACAAAACAGGAAAAAATAGTGTTATTTACGAAAGTCCCGTTCTGCGCGGTGTATGCTAGTCTCCCCTGGCCTTAATTTTGACACACAACAGACCTGTGTCCTCTTCGGCAGAAACCTTATAGCGGTAACCCGGCGAATTCGATCCCGTTCAAAATTCATCAAGTTTTCCTCCCCCTTCTGTGCATACATTGTTTAATCATGGGACACGCAACAAGACTCATAATTAAGTGCTCAAATAGGCTCTATTCGGAAAAAAAAGAAAAAAGAAAAAAAAAAAAAAGAAAAAAAAAAAAAAAAAAAAAAAAAAAAATTTTCCAATTTTGACCTACCTATGAGCCTAATTTGTTTTTTATCAAAAGCGACACACAAAATTCAGAAAAACTTGCAAAGCTTAAAGGTAACTCTTGTACCATCCTCAAGTAATTCTTTGTAAATATCTGGGGTTTATGTACGTGATTGTGCTTCTATAAAGACCTTTTGTGGGCATTTACGTGCCTAATATAGCTAGCTGATTTTCCCCAACTCTAGACCAAATTTTATGCCACTCTAGTGTTTGGGCACTCTGGAGAAGAGATTTTTCTGGTAATTAAACCTTTCCCCAACTATCAGCTGCCCTATCAAAGTAGTTGAATGCCTAAATAAAGTATGTTTGGTGATGTTTAAAAACGAGTTTTTAAAGTTTTTCGGCCTATTGATTTGGGAAAAAGGTTTGAAACCTCATTAGTTAAGTTATTCATTGTACTTCTAAAATGCATCCCTATAGTTGTTATCTCTTACAACTTCAGACATCTATTGATTGCACACTTTGATGAATTTTTGGATATAAAGTATTGTCTAAATAAAGTTTTTGGTATAAGACATGGTTCTCGTGTTTTTAACTATTGGGCATAGACTACTTAGTCAGAAGTAACTGTCATGATGTATTTTTGTTCAAACAATTATGTTGGAAGTTCAGCAGGCCTAAATGTATGTGCATTTCTTGTATAACCCTGAATTCTTGTATGTTTTGAAAAATTCATGAATTACATTATAGTTGTTGTTTTCCAATGCAAATGTTTTAAATTATATTATTTTAATTTTCATATCATGCGTGGGGAGGAAGGGATTAGTGCGCCTAATATGCATGAAATTTTTTTTGCATAATTCCTATAGACTAGATTTTAAATAATAGGTTATAATGTTCATCTGATCATGTTTATTTAAATACATCCCTAATTCCTTGGGTAGAGAATTTTAGGTAATCCCTATTTGACCACAGATTGAAATGGTGTGTTTAGTTCACCAAAGTGGCCTCGATCATAGAACATTTTGGCTGGCAGTTCAAAATGTGCATATTATATGATTATTTGCTATATATTAAAAAGGGTGTATAATGTTTTCTGCGTTTGATTGTTATGGGTTGGTGGATCAAGCCAAAGGTGGGTCAGTATCTTGTACAATCAAATGACGACTGAAAGTTGGTAGGACATTGTAGCCTAGAGGAGTTTAGGGCCCAAAGGTTTAAAAGTTTTCGAAATCTATTGTTTTCATAGCTATCAACCTTGTAATTGTAGGTGAAGTTAATTCACTCAGAGGCGATGAAGCCAAATCGCATGGTGCCATTCTCGCGCCAAAGGAGGGAGTGTGATGATCTGCAAATGGAAAGACCACCAAAGAAAATGTTTAATTATTATAGTCACTCTAGATTGTCTGATTGATACCCCTCAGTTAGATGTGTTTTTTGCATCAATAAAAGCGAAAATAAGAAAATGATCATGCATAAGATCTTAAGATGCAAACTTTTATGTGAGTCTTCTTAGTTTATATACGGAAATTAAATCTTCCTTACAGATAATTGTTACTCTATGGGCACTGAAAGTATCAGGTTAAGTGACCTTAGGTAGTATGGACTAAGACTTAGTCATAGTGAAGATGAGAGTGATAAATGTATAACTAAAGATAAGTTAAAGGTTAAGGTTAAACATAACATAAGGAATGAGAAACGTCAATAGTATGAGCTTGAAGACTGTGAATGATAATTTCAAAGATTGTTTAGAGTACAATCCCTAATACCATATAAGGTGGCAAGTTGAATGATTTATTTTCTTTGAGAATCATAAATGTCTATCTGAGTAAATTGACTCATGTCGGAAAATAATGGATCATTGGAGTTCATGGAAACAACCTACATAGAGTTTAATCTAGTTTTCAAATATGGATACCGTTATGATGAAAAGTTAATATTAAGTCTTTATTGTAGTTCGGGTTTGAATCTCTCCATGTGTACTTTAACAAATCTGTAACTAACCTAAAGTGCATAAAGGAAAAATGGATAAAGTGTAATATATTTACATCCATATAAGTTCAGGATGAGAATAAATTACAATATTAAAGTCTACAAAGCTCATAAAGTAATGAACGATTAACGTTACCAATTCACATTCGTGATATCTTAGAGAGATTCATCAGAATTGAAAATAAAAAGGATTGAGATAAATCATTGATAAAGAAATATAAATTAAATGTTAATGTTCACACAGTTTACTAGATTTAAATCTGGTAAGGGGATCATTTCTTTATCAATTGTTAATGCGTCATATTATTAAAATTCATGGTTTGTAAAATGAAAATACATTGACTTTAAAATATAATATTTTAAGAATGTATTTAAAGTGATGCGATAAAGTAATTTTGAAATGTAAAAATTTCAATCTGAAGATTTGCTTGATAGCATTAAGTAAAGAAAATTTAAAGGTTTCAAAGAAATTTCTCTCTACAAATACTAATACAATGACCTATATAGATATTTGTAATTAATTCTCTCTTCATGAGGTATAAAGATGTTTCATTTATCTATATATATATAGATATCAAAGTCTGGATTTTGTTTATGATCCATAAAGATAAAGCTTATAATCTTCTTGGTAAAAAGATCTAAGTTATGAAATACGACATAAAGTAAAGATTAAAGGTTGTTTACTTGTATCTTAAAGATTATGAGATAGTTAAAATGCTAATTAATTTAGTCTTTTAAGAATATAATGAATAATTGGAAGGGAAGACCATGTTGCCAAAAGTTATGAACAATTATTCGTTTATGTTAGAATTCATATAAGGAAATGCTCTAAAGACTATATTGTATATTTCAAATTAAGTTCCTCATAAAGTAATATTCAAGACACCATTAAGTGTTGAAAAACGAGGAAAATTTCAAGAAATTAAGTTGCTTCTTTATCAGACATTCAAAGAAATTAAGAAATATATATATATCATCTAGTCTCTCTCGTAACACTAGCATTATTGAGATTAAAATGTGAAATGTTAAAAATGGCGATAACAGTGGGAGTATAAAGTCTCTACTTATTAAGTTTAAGGATAGCCACATTTCAGTCTATCAATAGGCTTAAAGAAGTGATGTTGTGTCACACCTAAAGTCTCTTATTTTGATATAGTTGATGGTCATCATATAAAGTTTTGAGGTGCTGTTATCTCCCATTCGGTCTAATTTGTTTCGCCTGAAGTCAAGACAATTTTGATAATAAGGATAATATATTACTTTTCATCAGGATAGGGGGAAAGTATTATGTTTGTAGCATGAAATCTATGAAGAAAAGTAATATTTTAAACTTAATAAAGTTATATCTGATAAACATTAGAAGAATGTTCTTACTCAATGATCTTCATAAGGAGGTGTATACAAAATGATAAAAGTTCTTAGAAAGAAGATAATGAGTATTAAGTTTGTAAGTTCAGGAAGTTTGCATAAGGTTTTGAGCAAACAATCAAGTGAATACTTCTTTCAATTTTAGGATGAACATTATAGTTGAGTACATCAACATTAAGGTCAGTGAGAGAAACTATATTCTAATGATATATTATAGAATTGTGAGAAAGTTCTAAGGATGATTGATATTTCATATTAAGCTCCTAAAGAGAAATCTATATTGTGAATTATAGGTTAAAGTGCCCTAAGTCTTATGCTAAAATTTGTGCTATAAAGTTACATTATTGCTTATTGTACTTCGATTGAATAGCCTTATGTATAAACAGGTCTTCACTCGTTCGAATATATCTCATGCAGTTAAATAAAGTTCCCATTTTAGTTGTGATATATTTGAGTGTTAGACCATTAAGATAGTTATAGAGTAATTGTAGAAGATTAAAGTATATTGGCTCACATAATGGTATTGATACCCATCAGGTTATCGGGTATTCAGGTTCAGATTGTACTGGACGTCTGAACTTCAAGTAGTCGACATTGGGTTTTATTCCTAGTGGCTGTGATATTGCTATCTAGTGAAAAGTATAATGCTTTTCAGTATGGAATCATCGACTAGGCAGGAAGGATACATGACTTGTTATAAGGTTTTTGAACAAGTTATGTGATTGCGGAGTTTTATTTTAGGGCTCTAGGTCTTCAGTTTTATTACCGGGCCGTTGGATATAATTCTACACCAGTTTACTTCTCTCAAAACAATAAAACTTAAAGTTAGTCCAAACACATGGGCGTAAGGTGTCTTGTTGTGAGAGAGAAGGTTAGAGAACATAAGGTGTCTGAACCATTAACCATAAAGTTGAATCATAAGATATTTTAGAACTTGTCTAAAATGAGACTAAAGATAGCTTGTATTCATTTGGTTAGTGGAAGTATGTTGCTAGCATTTCAGTTACAGACAAAAGGTTCTCTACTACAGTTATTGAGATTTATCTATTAATTTGTTCTAATCAGAACAATATAGCGATGCATCACTCTGGATTTCCATTTTGTGTTAAATGGTGTTTTAAATTTGCAGATTAAGTGACCAGGGCAAATTTTGAGGATCGAATTTTGGGATATGTGAGGTCAGCACATCATAAGGTTATAATGCTTGAAACCATGGAAAATGAGGGTACTAGTATAGTGACCATGGAATGATGTCATGTCATAGTATTGATATGATGACCTCCGTGATCCGGTATTAGTGTTTTCATTTGTCTTGGTTTTGTTCACCACATTTAAGTATATTGGCTTAACTATCTGGAGTATGTTTTCAGTGTGGCCACACGTCTGTTATTTTAAAAAATTAAGTCATTTATCCGGGAGAGTCATTTAAAATAATTTTCCGCATAAATAAAATGTTTTCTCTTTTGATGATCATTACAGACCAAGTGGGAGAATGTAAGATTTTCTATAAGGTTTATGGTCTTGTAATATTCATGGTCCAAACCCGAATAAAGTCTACTCCAGTTAAGGTTTCAGTTGTAGCCAAATAGTGGTGGTTTATGCATTAATTAAGTACATCGGGTTATAAGTATGGTCTGTAGTTTCCTTGATGGGTTAGACTTTATTGACCTAAACCCTAAGTATATATAATACATATAGGTTATCGGTCCCAGATCCAACTCCTAAGAAAGCCTACAGAAAAGCATCTTCCCCATCAAGAGCAAATGAGTCATGGAATCTGAAGACCGTGTGCTTCATCGGTATCAACAACAAAAGGGTTCTTCTCTCAATTTTCAATGGCCGACTCAGGTATGTAATTCTTGAATCTTTGATTGACTAGATCCAGAAAATATAACAATAAAACCTCATAATTTGTCCGTAAACATGTACTGATAGTGATAGAGTAGAGAACACATAAATAATAGAATTTCACCAAAATTGAATTGGGAAAAAACAAACAGAACACCCTAAATACAGAGGGCATACCAATACCAAAAGTATGGGAAAATAAATTATATATGTATAAAAAAATGCTCAAAAACTCAAATCCGAATGAATATTATTAAACTATCAGCAATAGAGGAAAAAAATTATCAACAGTAAAGAATATCAATGCCGCTAATAACGTTTTGAAGAAACCTGAAAATGAAATTCTGGGGCCACAAGCATTCCGACCAACCCCATACACCCGAAGATAACAATGAAGAAGAATGTTACGTACCTTTTTAATTCATATCAATATATAAATATAATCTCGGATAGAAATTAACCAAAGAGACGAGAAGGAAACAAAGTGAAAAATCTGGTGGTGGCCACGGATGCGAGCTCAGTTCTTTCCTCTTAATGGAGTTTGGGTTTCCTGTTGCAGCTAGAGGATAGAAGAAATAAAATGAGAGGAGGATGTGAGGGACAACGAGAAGAAAATGATAAGAACGGAGGAGCTAGCGGTGTGGCGGTGGTGGAGCATGATCTCCAATGGATATGCGTCAGAGAGAATCGGTCTGGCAGCGTTACGAAGGAAGTGAATTTTTTTTTGCACTAACCACGTGACTTGACTATGCATGAGGTAAAAACAAATTAGAAGAAGACAAAGTCGGCTGGATTTATAATAGAGAGAAAAAGTTAAAAAGAATCAAAAGCAGGCAGGTCTGTTCCATAGAAGAGGAAGTCTTGGAGAAGGGCCAGGATCCTCTCGAGTTCAACTCGAGAGAATCCTCTCGAGTTGGAGCCCGAGAGGTCGCCACGTGTCTCCTTTGACACCCCTTAACCATGGGTAAGGTTCACCCAACCCTAGGGTTCACTTACCCATCCTTGGTTTTTTTTTTTTTTTTAATTTATATTTTTTAAAGTAAAAAAACTGTTTTTAGAGTTTTTTAATATTAAAAATATTTTTTTTATTTAAAAAATATAAATTAATTTTAAAAAAAAAACCAAGGATGGGTGAGTGAACCCTAGGGGTGGGTGAACCTTACCCATGGTTAAGGGCCTCTCGAGTTCAACTCGAGAGAATCCTCTCGAGTTGGAGCCCGAGAGGTCGCCACGTGTCTCCTTTGACACCCCTTAACCATGGGTAAGGTTCACCCAACCCTAGGGTTCACTCACCCATCCTTGGTTTTTTTTTTTTTTATGAATTTGTATTTTTTAAATTAAAAAAACTGTTTTTAGAGTTTTTTAATATTAAAAATATTAAAAAGATGGGGTTCAGAGGTTGCCTTTTATTAAAGGTAAAAAACAAAAAAGTGAGAAAGCAGTTCAGAGGTTGGAGCGGTGGGAAGTATAAGAACCGAGAAGCATGGAGAAGCTCTTGGAGCCTTGGGATAAAGAGAAAAATTAAGAAGGTGCAGGGATATTTTTGGTATAGTGGTGAACTATGTACCCTAAAGGATAGTTTAAGAATTTTAAAGTGGTGAACGAAGTAGTCCACTGCCGTTCACCTTTTTAATGCGGTGGGTTCAGAGGTTGAGCGGTGGGAAGGATAGGAACCGAGAAGCATGGGAAGGATGGAGCAGCTCTTGAAGTGTTGGGAGAAAGAGAAAATTAAAGAGGAGGAGGGATATTTTTGGTATTGTGGTGAACGATGTAGTCCAAAGGATATTTTAGGAATTTGAAAGTGGTGAACGAAGTAGTCCACTGCCGTTCACCTCTTATATATATATATATATGTTAGTAGACTAATGGGGCCCTGCACGTGGAAGGCATGTGCAAGAATTTGTAAAGTAAAAGGGATCTTTGGAAGTAGGAATAAAACGAGAAGAGGCTTAAAAACGACATAGAGAATTTTTTTTCAGAAACAAAAAAAAATGGATATTGAGGAGTAGTTCTAGCACCAGTCTCGGCATTCAAATTTTGGGCTAGCATTTCTCAAAGATATTTTTTTTGGCTCAACTTCTCAAGATATTTCACGAGCAGCAGAAAGCATACTGAGGCGGCACACTAAAATTCAAGAATTTTAAATCTTGATTTTTATTTTATTTTAAACAGGCAAACTTTTTCGTGAAAACTTAAAATCTTAGGTTTTGGGTCTGCAGCACAAATTTCATTGCCCATCAAATATTCCCCAATGATTAGAAATCAACAGGTTTATTACTAATGGTGAGGGACTATTTTTCTGGTCCAGATCAAATCTGAGCCACTAATTACACCACAAGCAACTCACTTATGATTAAGGAGGGGATAACCCATGTAGTGGAACTCGGATGGGCAACAACGCATATGTGTCTTATAAAATGAGGCCCCACCTACTGTTTACATGGGAATCACCAAATGATAAAAATGAGGCCCATTTTGCAAGACACATATGGGCAACAGCGCAACAGGAAGCGCTGTTGCCCATCCGAACTCCATGTAGTGTATCTTTGTGAAAGATTTGCATTGCAAATATCACTCTATGAATTTTTGGTGAGCAAAACCAATTGTCTCATTACGTAGAGAAGAAGAGAATAAATTGTATGTTTACAAGAGGATTCTTGAATCCTTGCTCATTGGACTTTCCTATTTACAAGAGGATCCTTGATCCTTGCCCATTAGACTTTCCCATTTACAAGAGGATCCTTGCCCATTGACTTTCCTATTTGGCTAATTGTGTAGCTGTACATAGTTAAGATACAAGATTCAAAATTCAAAAGTTTTAACCTTCCTAATACTCCCCCTCAAGTTTGTAGGAGACCGCATTGAATTTTATCACGAACCAAATGACAGTCAATTTCGATGTGTTTGGTTCGTTCATGGAAAACGGGGTTGGCCGCAATGTGTAGAGCTGCTTGATTGTCACAAAATAAAAGAGCTGGAAGTGATGATGGGATGCCCAAGTCGTGTAGAAGATAAATGAGCCAAGTGAGTTCACAACTAGCAGCAGCCATTGCGCGATATTCCGCTTCTGCGGATGAACGGGAGACTGTGTGTTGTTTCTTTGTTTTCCATGAGATAGGAGAGTTGCCCAACATAGTTAAGTACCCGGTTGTGGAGCGGCGAGTGCGAGGACTACTTGCCCAATCGGAGTCACAAAAGGCTTTCAATTGTAAATTGTTGGTGGAGGACAAGAGGAGTCCTTGACCTGGAGAACCCTTTAGATATCTAAGGACACGCATGGCAGCAGCAAGATGAGGTTGGCGCGGTTGATGCATAAATTGACTAAGAATGTGGACGGAGTAAACAATGTCGGGTCGAGTAATCGTGAGATAAATCAAACGACCAATGAGGCGGCGATACACAGTTGGATCGTTAAGGAGCTCACCATCGTCCATAGTCAATTTGAGATTTTGTTCCATTGGAAAAGTAGTGGGTCGCGCACCAAGAAGACCCATCTCATCTAGAATTTCAAGAGTGTATTTGCGTTGAGAGATGCAAATACCATGCGAAGAGCGAGCAACCTCTATACCCAAGAAGAACTTGAGGGGACCAAGATCTTTGATGTGAAAAAGCTGATGGAGAAAGTCCTTAAGGGCAGCAATGTCAGGAGGGTGATTACCCGTTACGATGATGTCATCGACATATACAAGAACAACTGTGAATGAAGCAACATGGGAGCGAGTGAACAATGAATAGTCCGCTTTAGATTGTGTGTAGCTAGCAGCTTGAACAGCAGAAGAGAACTTGGAGAACCAATTACGAGAAGCCTGTTTAAGACCATATAGAGATTTTTGCAAACGACATACAAGCTTCTCCCCCTGTCGAGGATATCCAGGAGGTAAGGTCATGTAGACCTCCTCATCAAGGTCACCATGAAGAAATGCATTGTGGACGTCTAACTGGTGGAGAGGCCATTGTCGAACTGAGGCAATTGCAAGAAGGCATCGCACGGTGACAAGTTTGGCAACAGGTGCAAATGTCTCGTGGTAGTCGAGTCCAGCAGTTTGAGTGTATCCCTTAGCAACAAGACGAGCCTTGTAGCGCTCAATACTACCATCAGAGCGATGCTTGATTTTATAAACCCATTTACAACCAATGGGTTTGATGGAAGTTGGTAGTGTGGTGACTGTCCAAGTATGATTTCGCTCGAGTGCCTCAATTTCTGCGTCCATGGCATTGCGCCAAAGAGGATCCTGCATGGCTTGAGCAAAGGTGGTGGGTTCAGAAGTAGCTGAAATCTTAGCAATAAAAGCATGATGACGAGGTGAAAGACGATTATATGAAAGAAAATTAGATAAAGGAAAACGAGTACCTTTTTCATTGGAGCCTGGCAAGGAGGAAGATGAAGAGGATGGGTAATCAGCTTTGGCGATTGAGCAATGGTAGTCACGTAGCCAACGGGAGGGTTGGTGATCCCTTTGAGGCCGTCCAGTGGCAGGTGGTGAAGTTGGTGGTAATGGTGGGTCGGTCAAAAGAGTGTCCCATGTGGGTGGTGTAACGGGTTGAGGTGATCCCAAATTGTTAGACTCAATTTCGGGAAGGTGTATGGGCAATGGTATGGTTGTAGGCGATGAAGTGGAAGGGATATTAGAAAAGGGAAATATGGTTTCATGAAACACTACATCGCGACTGGAAAAAATCTGGTTTGTAGTAAGGTCATACATACGATATGCCTTTTGCCCATGAGAATATCCCACAAAAATGCATTTTTGTGCTCGAGGATCAAATTTGGTACGGCTCGGACTAGTGTTGGTGGCAAAGCAAAGACAACCAAAAACTCGAAGATGAGAGTATGATGGTTTTTTGCTGAAAAGAACCTCATATGGTGTGCGACCAGAGAGAAGGGGTGTAGGCATGCGGTTGATGAGGTAAGTGGCTGTGAGAACACACTCACCCCAAAAACGGACAGGTAAGTGGGCTTGAAAACGCAAGGCCCGGGCCACCTCAAGAATGTGGCGGTGTTTTCTTTCGACAACACCGTTTTGTTGAGGTGTGTAAACGCAACTACGTTGATGATGAATCCCATGTTCTCCAAAAAAAGAACTCATAGAGAGAAACTCAGTGCCATTATCGCTTCTTATAGATTTAACTTGCCTATTAAATTGATTTTTAACGTAAGCAAGAAACGATTTAATAAAGATTGAGTTTCGGATTTGAACTGCATGAGATAAATCCATGTACAACGCGAATAATCATCAACAATAGATAAAAAATAATGAGCATTAGTATGAGAAGATGTAGCATAACCACCCCAAATGTCGCAGTGAATTAAATTAAAAGGTTCAGTGGAAGAAATAGAACTCCGTATGAACGGTAAACGAGTTTGCTTCGCCAAAGGACATATTTGACAAATAGAACTACTTTTATTATCAAAACAAACATCGCTAACTGACTTAGATAGATGATGAAGGGAGACGGAGGAAAGGTGTCCGAGCCGTTGATGCCAAAGATCTGGGTGGATGGGATGAGGAACCGCCAAAGCATGTGGTATGTTGGTGGTGAGTTGATAAAGACCTCCACTTTCTTTACCCAGTCCCATCGTCATCTTCGTTGCCAGGTCCTGAAAAATACAAAAATCAATGAAGAATGTCACGGAACAATTAAGGGAACAAGTCAATTTACTCACTGAGAGAAGATTAAATTTAAAAGAGGGCACACATAAAACATTGTCAACATGTATGGTGGGACTAATGTGTGCCGACCCAATGTGAGTGATTGGAACGGTGGTGCCATTTGGAAGTTGGATTGGTGAAGAATTATTTGTAGTAGAAACCTTATGCAACATGTTAGGTGAAGAGATCATGTGATCACTAGCACCAGTGTCAATTATCCAACAATTAGGTTCAAAAAAAGATGAACAACATGTGGGTGTACCTGCAAAATTTGCTACAGGATTACCGTCATTGAGAAGTGATAGAATTTGGCGATATTGCTCAGGTGTAAAAGATGGTACAATAGATTCAATTGGAGGCACTCGAGAAAAATCATCATTGCTTGAATTCTGCTTGGAAGTAGGGCGTCCAGTTTTATGAAGTCGGTGGCCCGGTGGGTAACCGTGCAATTTGTAACACTTGGCCTTAGTATGACCAACCCATCCACAATTTTCACAAGTAGGGCGTTCTCGCCGTTTTCCTCCCGTGCTGGCAGCATTAGCAAGAAGAGCGGATGCATCAACATTGTTAGTGCTCATGGTGATTGCCCGTTGCCTTTCCTCTTGAAAAACAAGAGAATAAGTTTTGTTCAAAGAGGGCAACGGGTCCATGAGAAGAATCTGCCCTCGGATTGTGGAATATGTATCATTTAGACCCATTAAAAATTGCAGATTTTTTTCTCGTTGTTCATGTTCCGAAAGGCTCTTGAGTGCCCCACAACTACATGTCGGTAGTGAAATATAGGATGCAAGCTCATCCCAATATCCTTTTAATTTATTGAAATAAGAAGCAATAGAATTCTGACCTTGGATATGGGAAGAAATAGACCTTTTGATCTGAAAAATGCGTGGAGCATTACTTTGAGAGAAACGCTCTTTGAGATCCGTCCATATTTCATATGCAGAATCAATGTAGAGGACACTATGTGCTAAATCGGGGTTGATAGAGTTGAGAAGCCATGATGAAACCATATTGTTGCAACGAACCCACAACGAGTATTTCGTCGAAGAAGCATTTGGTTTCGGCATAGATCCGTCGATGAACCCTGTCTTGTTTTTAGCACTAAGTGCCATGCTCATGGAACGACTCCATGTTGCATAATTATCACCATTAAGCGGCTGGGAAACAAGGATAGTTCCCGGATTGTCCGAATGGTGAAGGTATAAAGCTTGGCCGGGTTCCAAGATGGATTCAGTGGGAGTATTAATGTCGGGAGTTGCAGACATTATAGCTGATCTGGAATGAGATACTTGATGCGGAAGCAATTAACAAGACGGGAATGCGTCAAGTTGCTCTGATACCATATGAATTTTTGGTGAGCAAAACCAATTGTCTCATTACGTAGAGAAGGATTCTTGAATCCTTGCTCATTGGACTTTCCTATTTACAAGAGGATCCTTGATCCTTGCCCATTAGACTTTCCCATTTACAAGAGGATCCTTGCCCATTGACTTTCCTATTTGGCTAATTGTGTAGCTGTATATAGTTAAGATACAAGATTCAAAATTCAAAAGCTATAACCTTCCTAATACTCACCTTTGTGGTAAATAATAGGACTCTTAAATCCAAAATGTTATAAAACCTCATAATTTTTCGGTAAACCTGTACTGATAGTGATAGAGTAGAGAACACATAAATCATAGAAAAACAGAACACCCTAAATACAGAGGGCATACCAATACCAAAAGTATGGGAAAATAATTATAAATGTATAAAAAAATGCCCAAAAACTCAAATCCAACTGAATATTATTAAACTATCAGCAATAAAGGAAAAAAATATCAATAGATATGAATATCAATGCCACTAACGTTTTGAAGAAACTTGAAAATGAGATTCTGGGGCCACAAGCATTCCAACCAACCCCATACACCCGAAGATAACAGTGAAGAAGAATGTTACGTACCTTTTTAATTCATATCAATATATAAATATAATCTCGGAAATAAATTAAACAAAGAGACGAGAAGGAAACAAAGTGATAAATCTGGTGGTGGCCTCGGATGCGAGCTCAGTTCTTTCCCCATAATGGAGTCTGGGTTTTCTGTTCCAGCTAGATGACAGAAGAAATAAAATGAGAGGAGGATGTGAGGGACTACGAGAAGAAAATGATAAGAACGGAGAAGCAGTGTGGCGGTGGTGGAGCATGATCTCCAATGGATGCGTCAGAGAGAATCGGTCTGGCAGCGTTAGGAAGGAAGTGAATTTTGTTTGTTTTTGCAGTGACCATGTGACTATGCATGAGATAAAAACAAATTAGAAGAAGACAAAGTTGGCCGGATTTATAATAGAGAGAAAAAGTTAAAAGAATCAAAAGCAGGCAGGTCTGTTCCATAGAAGAGGAAGTCTTGGAGAATGGTAGAAAATGGGAACTTACACGTGGAATTCTCAAAGCATTTAATTATAAGGTGGGGTTCACGTCCTAACCAGCTGTTTTCTTAGAGGTAAAAAACAACAAAAAGATGAGAAAGCAGTTCATGAGTTCCACAAGCTTCCCAACATTCTCCAAACAATTGGATGTAAATGCGAGCGGTGGGAAGGATAAGAACCGAGAAGCATGGGAAGGATGGAGCAGTTCTTGAAGTCTTGGGAGAAAGAGAAAATTAAAGAGGTGGAGGGATATTTTTGGTATAGTGGTGAACGATGTAGTCCAAAGGATATTTTAGGAATTTGAAAGTGGTGAACGAAGTAGTCCACTGCCGTTCACCTCATATATATGTTAGTAGATATATATATATATATATATATATGTTAGTAGACATGTTATACTATATATTAAATATTATTATTAGAAAGTTAGACTCGGTACATGACTCATCCTTATCTTACTTACCAGCTCAAAGCTCTCCACAAAAACTACCTTAAAAGATGCAAATTAAGAAACCCCTTAAAAGAAAAGGGAATTGGTCTCTCACTATAAATTCATCTTCTGTTATATTCATGATCTTCGTAATTTTATCTCTTACTCTCATTTATTTTTTATTCTTGCAATGAAATTCATATGTGCTTGCTCATTCCATTTGTTTCCCCATTTAGGTTGTAGATAGTTTCATTAATGCTCATGTATTTTCCAACTTATGAGAACTGATCCAACAGGAAATTGAAGAAGAAGATATAGATAATCATGTAAAACGACATGTTTCTTGCTTGGAGGTCACCCACTTTTGTCCAGGCCAGGCCGGGCCGAGTTTAATGGTTATGCCTTCTGTGGGGGAATTGAGAAAGCGGAGATTTAATTTGCACATACATCACCCATCATAGGAAAATATATTGTTATTTTATATCTTGGAAAAATGTGATAAGAGAAAACGAAAGAGAATAATTGTAAGTGTAGAATGTAGAAACAAAAAAAAAAAACAAAAAAGGCTAAGTTAAGCCTAGAAAAACTCAAACCAAATCAAATAAAGTAGAAACAGAACCTTGAGGTGCTTCATATTTCCAAGTACAACAAAAGTGGAGATCTCTCTATACATGGTACTCGCTCCAACAGTTAACATCCACGGGAATATATTCGAAACAGTACCAACGGTGGGTCCAGAATTGCCGGTTGAGCAAATTACAATGGTGTCATTCTTAACGCATGGAAGGATCTGATTGAAATATCATCATTGAAATAATCAGTGGAATCTCCGCCCAGATAGAACATCGACCTCATCTTCTATTGCGGCGTTAAAGGCAGTCATGTTATTAGAATCAAAGCACTCGCCACCGTCGGTTGTGGGTAATCAGCATACTTTGTAAGCAGCCACTCGGGCTTTAGGTGATCCACCATTTGCAGTTCTTTTGCCCAAACTAAAGACGCTCGCTCCGGGGACAAAGTTACCAGCTGCCGTTGATAGGGGTGTGGGACCCATGGCCCTCGTGGTCACGAGCGAAAGCATCCGAGGAGTTGAATAAGCCAACATAGGCAGCATAGCCTTTGTTGAAGTACCTTGCCCCAATTAGCTTCATAGAAGTTGCACCAGTAATAGAGTTGGAAAAATCTAAGGGTTGTGAGACCTTGGTGGAAGAGGATGACATTTTGTAGAAGTCAAAGGTAGGTGAGGGGGTGTCTTTGAGGAGATGAACCAATAGGAAGACGTGTCTTCGAAGGAAGGTGAGGAGTGTCTTTGAGGAGATGAATCAAAGGGGGCTGAAACCGTTGTAGGTATCTTGAGGAGATGAAACGTAAGGAGGGGTAAATGAAGAGAGAGGGGAGTAGAGGAATGTATCGTGGGAGAGAGAGAGAGAGAGAGAGGTGGGGACTTAATTGGGGACCATGTGTGGCACGCAAAGCCAAGGGCAAGAGAATTCAAGCCCTACTTTTTTTTTTTTAATGGAGTGAGAGAGAGTTATCTAGAAGGGAAATCGTTGGAGATAAAGGGTTTTATTGAGAAGTCAACCAATGAGATGCCGCCATATAAGATGACACATGACATCAACTTGAAGAAAATAGAGAGATTTGAAGTATGCCACATGGATACCAATTGGTATATAGGTGTAGTATAGATAGGGCATGCTTTGCATCTTTATTACCTAAAAGGGCATACTTAGGACATGATTTTAATAAATATGGCATGTTTTGCATTTTTATTACCTAAAAGGATATGCGTTTGACATATTTACCCTTTAGGTATACATATAAAGAGGAGTGTTAGCCCTACTCTCATGTGTTTCCTACTCTCAACATGAACCAATCACCTGTCCAAATTTCTGTTAAAGCATTACAATCACTAAAATGTGTGTAATTTAACAGTGATATTGGACAAGTGGTTGGTCCAAAAGTCCAAATTGAGAGTAGGAAACACTGAGAGTAGGGCTAGCAATCCTCACATATAAAAGCCAAACACTAATAAGGGTAATAATAAAGGGGACTAATACTTTGCGCGGATCCGCGGATGCATTCTGCCCAGCAGAATACGTCCGCGCCAACAGCCCACCACATGTCCATTTTTTTATTCTTTTTAATCATGATTAAGTTTATTAACATGAGGTTAATATATTTTATTTTTTAAGACTACCAAGGTTAGATGAATGAACCTTAGGGGTGGGTTAATCTTAACCATAGTTAATGAATGTTAACTAACTTAAGGTTATTTTTCTAAAAACCATGGTTAGATGGATGAACTCTAAGGATTAGTGAATCTTAACCACAGTTAATGAGTGTTAACTAATTTGAGATTATTTTTCTATAAATCAAGGTTAGATGGATGAACCCTAGGGTGAAAGAGTCTTAACCACAATTTAAAAAGGTTAAAAAGAACACATGGCATCCCATGGAGGCATGTGTATTCCACTAGGCATAACGCATGCGTGCAAACTATCATTCTCCAATAATAAAATACATAACCTGTTTAATAAAACTTTCAAAACTTTTCAAACCATGACCTGACCTAAACAGTGATATTATTTATTTAGGGCCACAAAACAGTACTAAGACATAATTCATCAACCCTAACTTACCCACCCATGACAAAACCCCTAAAGCCGTGAAGAAATTGGAGCAATTGCCTAACTACCCATATCATTAGCCACTCTTCCAAAGGAAAACCTACTTGGGGTAAGTTTTCAAACTGCCTACGAATCACATGCGGATGAAGTTAAGACTCAAATATTGCTACGAGTCGATTTTCTACATATAAATATCTACTCTCGTTGGCCTAACATTATTATTATTTTTTTTTGGAAACTCGGGGTGTCCCCAACCCTTTGGATTTAGACTAATCCTTGAGGGTGCAACATGAGCCCGCAACCCGCCACACCAGGCAAGTCCGGGTAAACCAGTGCGGGGCTGGCCCCAAAGGGAGAGTGAAAAATAGAACGTAGGACCTCCCACTTGGGGAAAGGCCCAGGAACCATTGGTCCACCCCTTTGTCTCCTGTAATGATAATGAAAATAAAAATGACACTTATCAACAATTTGAAGGAGGTGTGGAGGACCCCATTTACAATAAATGGCAAATGTATTGTTTCTTTCTTGAGTTTTGATGTGATGATGCTCTTTGGGTTAATTACACAGCACAATTCATAACCACTGTTATCCTAAAATGATATTCACGTGTTCATTTAAAAGAATTTTATTTCTTATCCTGAATTTTTAAGAATTGGACAAATAGATATATGTTGTTAAGTGCATCTAACGTTAAGTTAAGATTTCGATTTGAAATGATAATATTACCTCATAAATTAAGTAATATTTCTTCAAATAATTGTAGTGATAATGTTATCATTTCAAATAAAAAACTTAACCATGTTGATGACATGTAACCGTGGATCTCTATTTGTACAATTCTTTAAAGGATAATGCTAGCAGCACTTTTTTTGTTAAAATATTCTCTTTATGAATGGGTAGTGTTAGTGCAAAACATGTGTCCTCTTAATGGAAGAGAATTATACATGTCATCCCCTTGAAAAAAGTGAGTTTGAAAAAAAGTACAGTTAACACTACCCTTCTTTAAAATGTACATCTAAGAAAAGAAATTTTATCATAAAGTGACACTTTGAATATAATTTTGAGATAACACAAGTTCTAATATGTAATACATATTAACCCCCTTTTTAGGGTTTTACACTTGATCATTTAATTATGCATAATTCTACGATCACTTTCTTTTAAGACTTGCTCTCTTTTTTATTGTAGGGAGTGAAAGTTGAAAACAAATGTCTTTCTCTTAACCGGAAGAAAGGAAGATAGTAACACGTCTTTCCTATAAAGAAAGTGAGTTTAAAAGAAAGTGAAGCTAGCATTGCTTTGCATCGTATGTGTAGAGACCCGAAATTAATTCCAGACCATTATCAAAATTAATGGGGATAATTTAGTCAAATTAATCATGTGATGCATGTGCTTTGCTAATTAACATTTATGGAGTTTATAAAAGGTGTAAAAGACTAAACCAAGGAAGAAAAAAGGGAAAATCTGGGGAAAAAAGGGGAATGACCAAACCGGTCGACTAACTAGTAGGCTTTTCAAAAGAATGGGGTTTTTAGCAAACCAATTGACCGAATTTCACAACCGGTCGACTGCTGACTAAAATCTTGGAAAAAATAACAAAACAACACTTTTCTACCCAAACCGGTCAATCGACCTCATAACCGGTCAACCAAATTTCGTGAACTGGGGATTTTTCCCTTTTGTGCTATTTTTCAGGGGTAATTTAGGATTTTAAAATGACCTACCCTAGTTTCTAAAAGAGTCCTTGTTTGTGAAGGAGGAGATTGCTCAGAGAAGAGGAGTTTGAGCTTGGAAATTGCTTGAGAACCTTCCCCGAGTAAGTTGGATCGTAGGGAAGTGATCTCAAATGTCGATATGCTTTCTAACCGAACTCTATTATGTATTTTACATGTTTAAGCATGATTGGGTAAGGTTTTTTTGTATGCTTCTCATGTTAATGGATAGATTATTGTGGATGGAGCATGAAATAGGGAAAGCACATGTTTAAGGGTTAATGATGATGAATTGTGATGTATGGGTTTACTAATTGATAATTAAATCTACTATGTTGAAAATGGTGGAAGGGAAATGAGGATGAAT
This sequence comes from Tetracentron sinense, assembly GCA_015143295.1. Classification (NCBI taxonomy): domain Eukaryota; kingdom Viridiplantae; phylum Streptophyta; class Magnoliopsida; order Trochodendrales; family Trochodendraceae; genus Tetracentron; species Tetracentron sinense. The sequence continues at coordinate 20,893 of JABCRI010000501.1, forward strand.
GGGCTTTGAATGAATGTCTTTGGTTTGTGATTAATTGTGAATGGAGAATGGGTTGTTAAAATGGAGAAATGAGGTTTTATGAAGAAATGGAGGTGGAATGGATTTAATGCTTAAAAATTGTGTTCTGTAAATTATGAAATTATGATAAGGCATTGTTTATGATTGTCATGGTAAATTATACCCTATGTATCTTATATGGTGATCAATATCTCGGTAAGCCAAAAGTTATGAGGAAGGTCTTCCAGACAAGAAATTTTCTAATCATGTGGAATGGGACGATATGGTAGAGTTTCCTTGGTGGATGATTGAAATCTAAAGGATGACTGATTCGAATATTAATCACAACACTTAAGCACACAAGCACATGTGTATGATAAGCATACAAGTGTCCTGAGTCCACAAATCCCACAAGCATGCATGCATGATGGTTACTTGAGTATCGACTCACCCGCGCCGGGGCATTGCACATACCGTTAACCTTTAGGTTTCAACCTAAGGTAACATAATTGATTTTGATGATAAGACAATAATGTAATGATATTTGTGTTACTAATGTCGAAATGAGTTTTATGTGAAATTCGATATATAAGAGCATTAGCAAAATCATTCAAGGCAAAACATGGAAATGACACCAAACCTGAAAGGACTCTCTGTTGTGTGTTTATTTTTAGTTGTTATACGTAATATATTGTTGAGTAAAAGAACCTTTGATAAGAGTCTTGCTTGCCTAGGTTTGGTTAAGGAATGAAATGCTATGATGAGATTTCGTAGGACCTTTGACTGATAGTCTTAGGTATAATTTAACCAATGGTATATTACCGTGCACTTACTTAAGATAATGAATATATACAAACATGATAAAAAAAACAAGATTACAAGTATATAAGTACACATGAAAGTGATGAATGCATGATTGAGTTTTGCACTATCCAAGTACCAACACGCCTAAGATCAAGACAAGACAAGCCGTATGCACCGGATAATGTGCAGACAAGCCGTATATACCGGATAATGTGTAGATAAGATGTATGCACTAGATAATGTGCATACAAGCCGTATACACCGGATAATGTGTAAATAATGTGGTACCTCGGTAAGTAGGGTATATGTTAATGTCTACCCAATATATGAGGTAGAGTTATTTTAAGTTATTGCACAAGATATGTTATTTGATTTATTCACGAAAAATAAAGACAAGAAAAAAAAGTAAGATAAGAAAGACAAGTCAAGAAAAATAAGTCAAGAAAGACAAGTCAAGTAATAAGACAAGCAAGATAAGTAAGAAAGATAAGTGCAAGTAAGCACATGAAAGAATTGAAAGGAAAATATGTTTCCGCACTCTGATTTACGTATGTGAATTGTAATTGAACGGTTATTTGTATGCATGTTATCTTTATTATATTGTTTACAATAGATTGTTATATACGTAAAGTAATTTGTTACTCAGTCGATAACTTTATTGTCGGCAGGTTCGGGATTTGATAGTTGTGCTCTGGAGCCTTAAGTTGAAGGAGTACGTAAATGAAGATCTTGTAAGTGATCAATTCGAAGAGGAACGAGATTTCGATAGATGGTCGTACTATTATTTTAGTTTATTAGAAATTATTTAAATTTTTGAGAGATTGTAATTGACATATTATGGATTTATGTTTTGATTTAATGGATTATTGAAAATCATGAAGATTATTTAGATTATGTATATTCAGTTTTATTATAGATTTTAATTGATATTCAGTTGAAGTATTAAATGTTATTCAATTAAAGAAATTTTCAGGTCCATAATTTAGTATGGCTTTATTACTTCTAACAAGATGGTATGATAAGTAAGTCACATGCTAAAGATTTCACATTCTCCTATAGGGGATTTTGGGAAGTGACACAGAACTATGGTGAATGCACATACTTTTTGGATCATGTATGCTGGTACCTTCTTTCCGAACAAAAGCCCTCTTGAAATGAACTCACAAAGGAGGGGAACTGAACGAATAACTTGGTTTTCACTTCGGGGTAATCCCATCAATGGCCATTGTAAACATCGTTACTAAACATTCCCAAGTAGCTAGTAACCCTGGCCTTAATGTTGTGTATTCTTATTTTCCAATCATAATCAAATTCCATGAGGCTGAGAGTAGCTGCTTATTACAAACCAAAGTATATGAGATAATACTAATAAGCACATGTACATATGTATATGTATATATGTAGTGAGGGGATATGGGTGTAATTTAGTGAGCATGCCTATGACATGCCATTTTCAGTGAAACAGGTGGGTCACATAACGCGCCATCGACGATTTGCTCGAAAACCAGTTTGTTAGCTGCCTCGGTGTAGTGGATGCCATCCCAGTTTACTCGAACCGATGGATGTTCGCATGATCCTACAAATACTTGGCTGCCATTAACACTGATGGTTCCTCCACAGCCCACACTATCACTGTAGTTATACTTGCCTCCATAACCACAGCAAGCTATAAGTGGATACTCCAGTCCTGCATTTTAGTACATTCATATATAAGAGATCACTGAAGAGGAACTACAAACACTGCAAAATTTATGTTATTAGCGGCGGTTAAAAACTGCCATAGAAAATACCCAAACCGCCACAGATAACATCAGCGACGCTTTGTAAAACTGCTGTTAAATACTTTGTCGGTGAAGGTAATTACGGCTGTTTAACATAACTCTTAGTAACATCTTGAATTATCAATCTAATTTTGTATCAAAATTCATAGCTACGGTGTGTAATCTATGAGCGAAACAACTAAGAGGACTTACCATATTTCTTGGGTTGGCTTATGAGAGAGTACTTAGCTGAGTAGACATCTACATAGGTGATTGCAGCGAAGGGGAGGTCCTTTCTGAGTTGAACAATGGCCTCCTTCAACTTTTGATTGAAATATTGAGCGACTTCGTTATATGGAGTCGCACATCCAGCCCCGTCCATCTGAGCTGACGTGATCGGGAAATTAGCCAAAATATACGGAAGGCAGCCGATGGGGCCAGTGTTGTGGATCCAAAATGATCTTCCTCCTAGGTTGTATATAGACTGCAGGATCACAACAACACAGTGTTTAAGTTAGAGCTGTAAACCCGAAGCAAAAAAAAAGTTAGAGCTGTAAACAAAGCCGAGTGAATAGTGGCATATCCGATTACATATCTGACTATCTGAATTCAATTAAATATCTAACGGATAGTGAGGGTATTTGTATTGGACTCCGATCAAAATATTTAAATTCGAATAATATCCAAATTATTCGATTACTTTAAAAAAATTATAGAAATAGAAGAAAAAAAAGCCAAATGTGAGATAAATATAAATTTGATTTTAAAAGGGGCAAATTAATATTTTATCATCATCAATGTCTTAAATTATGCAAAAATACATATTAATAAAGTTATTTTAGTCTTATATCTAAACTTATGCTATATTATTTATATATAGTAATATATTATATAATTGGTTTAATATTTATTGAATCGAATATATCAATATCCAAATTTTTTTCCAATTATAAATTGATAGTAAAATTACTATTCAAATTTGCTCCACCCAATTCCTATTTGGATAATTATTCGAGCAAACGAATTTGGATCCGAATTGGATACAGGTAATTATCAAATAGGAGTATATATATTCAAGTGAAGCCAACTCGAAGGCTTGGCTCTATCAAGCCGAGTTCAAGCCACGCATTTTTGCTTGATTGAGTCAAGCTTTTTTTCAATTTTTAATCAAGTAGAGCTCAAGCCAGGCCCAACTTGAATCAGCTCGGCTTGAAATATTTTAATGTTTAAAATATTATAAATAATATACTTATGATATTAATATATTGCTTATAATATATTTTGTTTAAAAAGTAAATAAAATTTTTTTTGTTCCAAGTAGAGCTCGAGCCAAGTCGAGCTCAATTCGAGCTTGAATCAATTCGAGCTCGAGCTCAAGCCAAGCCGAGCCAACACTTTCAAGCCGAGCTTCAAGCCTGGCTTCAACAGATTCAAACCGAGCTTGGCCCAGCTTGTCTTGAATACACCCCTATTTTCTAATAGAGTATATATATGGTAATGATATGTATTATTCTCTAATCGAATATATCAATATCGTATTTGTATCCCATTATAAATGAATAGTAAAATTAGTATTCGAATTCACTTTGCCAAATACCTATTCAAATAATTTGAGCAAACAAACTTGAATACGAATCACCCAGATTTTTCATAGGTTAGGTTTGAGGTTTTAGACACGTGGGTTGGGTTTGACTTGGGCTTTCTTCTATACCTGGATCAGGTTTGAGTTTGGGCTCCTATATGGTAAGCTCCAAATACTCATATTACAAATCATCATGTAATTAATCCAAGGTTTACCTTGACATCCACAGAGAACTTGCTAACAATATCAGGAACGGATGCTCTGACTTCCTCTACAGTCATATTACCGAAGAAGCCTGCACCGAGATCGTTCTGACCAATATCGAACGTATATAAAGCTCGAGAGAAATACTCCTCCATGGGCAACAAATCCGTAAAGATTCCTCCTACAAACATAGAGATTAACCCACTAATAAAGCTTCTTACGTTAATTACATGCCTTAATTCACAAATATAAATTTGTAGTTATTTACCTTGTTTCTTGATTATCTGTGATCTAGATTTGAATTGCATAAACTGCTCGTATTGCACCTCCAAGTAAAAGGGACTGAATCCACCCCCAGGTATAATTTTTTCCGGCAGTCTTATTGTCGATGCTGCTGTTGCGAAATTCGCACCGTGGCTGAAGTTGGACCCCACTGAATCGAGATAAGCACTGAGATAAGGCAATCCCAAGCTCTCCGCTGAAAACAAGAGTTTGATTGGACGGTCAACTATCCATTATTTTCAACATGGTACAAAAGATGGTACCTAATTTTGTAGTTCTAGTAGATCAATTGGGCTTTAAATGGCTCAATAACCTACCAGACTGAATTTGGGCGTGCTGTGTTAAGCCCATTTGGTCGTTTAAATACAAACGGGCTGGTCTAAAGGCCCAGCATAGATGGTAACTAATATGGATAATAATCCGCTCCTCGTGGGGTGCCATGAGGAGTGGTGCCTTGTCCCTCCTAAGCCCTGGTAGGTGTCCCCTTAACTATTTTCTTAACTGAGATTAAGATTCACTAACCCTTAGGGTTAATATTTTTAATCTAAATTTTAGAAAAAAATCATAGTTAAAAATATTAATTGCAATTTAAAAGAGCTAACCATAATTAAAATGGCAAGTGTCAACATTTAAGAGGACGAGATGCTGCTCCTCACGCCCGCCAAGAGGGGATTAATGCTCCACTAATTTATCACTTGGGCAGGTTGGCGTGTCATCAGGAATTGCCACAACTCGAGACAAGATTACTGCCCTTTCAACCATATCTACTAACATATATATATAAGAGGTGAACGGCAGTGGACTACTTCGTTCACCACTTTAAAATTCCTAAGCTATCCTTTGGAACTACATCGTTCACCACTATACCAAAAATATCCCTCCACCTCTTTAATTTTCTCTTTCTCCCAAGACTTCAAGAGCTGCTCCATCCTTCCCATGCTTCTCGGTTCTTATCCTTCCCTCCGCTCAACCTCTGAAACCGCATTTACATCCAATTGTTTGGAGAATGTTGGGAAGCTTGTGGAACTCATGAACTGCTTTCTCACCTTTTTGTTGTTTTTTACCTCTAATAAAACAGCTGGTTAGGACGTGAGCCCCACCTTATAATTAAATGCTTTGAGAATTCCACGCGTAAGTTCCCATTTTCTACCATTCTCCAAGACTTCCTCTTCTATGGAACAGACCTGCCTGCTTTTGATTCTTTTTCTCTCTATTATAAATCCAGCCAACTTTGTCTTCTTCTAATTTGTTTTTATCTCATGCATAGTCACATGGTTACTGCAAAAACAAACAAAATTCACTTCCTTCCTAACGCTGCCAGACCGATTCTCTCTGACGCATATCCATTGGAGATCATGCTCCACCACCGCCACACTGCTTCTCCGTTCTTATCATTTTCTTCTCGTAGTCCCTCACATCCTCCTCTCATTTTATTTCTTCTGTCATCTAGCTGGAACAGAAAACCCAAACTCCATTATGGGGAAAGAACTGAGCTCGCATCCGAGGCCACCACCAGATTTATCACTTTGTTTCCTTCTCGTCTCTTTGTTTAATTTATTTCCGAGATTATATTTATATATTGATATGAATTAAAAAGGTACGTAACCTTCTTCTTCACTGTTATCTTCGGGTGTATGGGGTTGGTTGGAATGCTTGTGGCCCCAGAATCTCATTTTCAAGTTTCTTCAAAACGTTAGTGGCATTGATATTCATTTCTATTGATATTTTTTTCCTCTATTGCTGATAGTTTAATAATATTCAGTTGGATTTGAGTTTTTGGGCATTTTTTTTATACATTTATAATTATTTTCCGATAGTTTTGGTATTGGTATGCCCTCTGTATTTAGGGTGTTCTGTTTTTCTATGATTTATGTGTTCTCTACTCTATCACCATCAGTACATGTTTGCCGAAAAATTATGAGGTTTATAACATTTAGGATTTAAGAGTCCTCGTGCTCAGCCTGCATATTTACCACAAAGGTGAGTGATATTTGCAATTCACAAAGATACACTACATGGGTTATCCCCTCCTTAATCATAAGTGAGTTGCTTGTGGTGTAATTAGTGGCTCAGATTTGATCTGGACCAGAAAAATAGTCCCTCACCATGAGTAATAAACCTGTTGATTTCTAATCAATGGGGAATATTTGATGGGCAATGAAAGTTGTGTTGCAGACCCAAAACCTAAGATTTTAAGTTTTCACGAAAAAGTTTGCCTATTTAAAATAAAATAAAAATCAAGATTTAAAATTCTTGAATCTTGTGTGCCGCCTCAGTAAGCTTTCTGCTGCTCGTGAAATATCCTTGAGAAGTTCAGCCAAAAAAAATATCTTTCAGAAATGCTAGCCCAAAATTTGAATGCTGAGACTGGTGCTAACACTACTCTTCAATATCCCTTTTTTTTTTTTGTTTTTGAAAAAAAATTATCAGTCGTTTTTGAGCCTCTTCTCCTTTTATTCCTACTTCTAAAGATCCCTTTTACTTTACAAATCCTTGCACGTGCAAGGCCCCACTAAGTAATCTTTAAAGGGTGCTGCTACTTGGTACACTAACATTTTCTTACTTTACAGTTTACACCAAACTTTTTAGTCTGATTGGGTTGATAGGTAATAGGATCGAATGAACATCCTACCTCGCGTTACGCGGATCTAACTCTATTAGTATAGGGGTATTATGGTATTTTTACACTTTAATATATAGTCATAATTCTATTACGCATAGGGGTGGGCGGCGGCTACTGTTGTTAGATGACAGCATTTTAAGTACTTTTGCTCTGATTCATAGTAAATATCTTTAAGTACTTTTGCTCTGATTCATAGTAAATATCTCGACGACTCTACTGATGTACATCGCCTTAAGGGAATCACTTAAATTTAGTGTTCTTGTGTGTGTTTTCTTATTTCTTTAGATCTCTTTATTTTCGTATCTAATAGATCATGTTTAGGGTTACTATCCTAATAAGGGTGAATGTGTTTAGAGTGCTTGTTAAATGATAACCTTAAACCCAAAAAAAAAACACATTATGTACTATAAACTGCATTAAATTTTATGAGCACACTAAAAGATTAAAAAATATTTATAATTTTTTTAACTATACACCAAACTTGAACTTACAATTATTTTATCTTTTGATAATCTAAAACTTACTAATTGGACACCATTAAAATCTTCAAGAACACCGTTCTAATAGGAAATTGAATGATATATGCATATATTCCATAAAACGAAAGAAAAAAAATATGGAAAACCATGCATTTTATTTTAATCACAACTGCTTACACTAACAAATCGAGGCGGAACTTTGGAAAAACATGCTCAATGAATAATTATTTAAAATAACATCAATAATCGCCATGATATTTCACCGGTGCCTTAATGTCTTACCATAAACAATTGACTTCACCACGAAGGAGAGGGATAGGAGGAATAATTCCCTCCTCGCCCCCAAGGAGGGTATAATTGCTCTTAAAATAATATTTTTTTTTATAAATGATGAAAATACAGTTATGACTTTACGACAGTAGTTATAACCGTTATAGTGGCGAGTCCAGGACTGAAGAACGTTGAGGAAGTAAAAGATAAAGAGGAGATACATACCGATGAAATCAATGGTGAGCCGTCCATCGGAAAATCTTCCAACCGGCATGTGAAAGAAGGTCTCCCCATAGGGAGGGGTAGGTGGACTAAAGGCAGCAGACAAGCCTCCGGTATCGGAATTTGAGTCGCCGAGGTTGAAGATCGCCGGGAAATCGCAATTGTGCGAAGCGAATGCAGGGTTCAAGATCAATATCAAAGAAAATGACATATAGCAAGAGAGAGTAGCAACGGATTTCAGAGAGCTGAGGGACTCCATGATGAGAAGAATAAAAAGATGAAGAAACTGATGTAAGAGAGAGAGGCTAAAGAGAAAATACTTATAGAACTGGGATAGGCTAGCTTCTCCTTTCTTTCTCTTTTCTAGAATCTGTCGACATTTCAACTTTGGATTTTGCTAGCCATTTAGACAAAAAGACACTGGATTTTCTGATGAAGAAACTGTCCATGATTTTGAGATTAATTGTAGATTTTGCTAGCCCCACTCTCCTACAATTGCACTCTCTCAATTTGAGGCAAAAAGATATATAGTGTTTAGAGCATTCCTAGCAGCCTCACCAAATTTTACTCACCAAAATAGTCAAAACTTACTCTTTTTTTTTTTTCGCTATCCGCCTCACCAATTTAACAAAAAAAAGAAGGGAGAGAAACATTGTTTTATTTATTTGTGTGGGACCACAATAAAGGAAGGGAGCGAGAAACATTATTTTTATTATTTGTGTGAGACCACAAAAAAGAAGGGAGAGATGAAGATTTGGCAAACCAAAATGATTATTTTGAAGAGGTTTGAAGAAGCTACTGAAGAAGAGGTTAGAAGAAACTGCTGGAGACTGCTTTTACAATTTTTAGTGTTTTGGCTCACGGCTGCCAGGAATGCTCTATGATGCTTTAAGCACCTTGAGCAGAGCTCCTTTTTTAAGACTTCCAATTCTCTCCAGTTGTAACCAAACTCCTTGGAGTCCGGCTATTATCGCCGTGTCCCTATTGACACCCCTTAATTATGGTTAAGATTCAAACACCCTTAGGGTGAACACCCACCTATCCTTGATTTTTTAAAAAAATATTAAATTTTACTTTTTGTAAGAATTATATAGGATCGTCGATCCAAATCACCAAAAAGAGACGACCGTGGATGTAAATCAACGACTCATGATTGACACCCTTGAACCAAATCTGGATGATAAAAGCTTATTTTGAGAACATCTTTTCACATGCTCTTGTCTCTATTATATAGAATCACCTATAACTAATGCATTTATGGCTATCTATAACCGATGTTTTTATAGCTGTCGTTACACTATATCTGATTAAGGGTTTCAGATCCCTTCCTGATGATTAAGTTAAATGACTATTACAGTCAATAATTCTAATATTTTTGAGAAAGTGATTAAAAACTCTCGATAGTACCTCTCGATAGTACCTACTATCAAGAGCGCCTGACCCTTGGATTTTTAAATCAAGGGTGTTAAAAACTAAGTGGGTCCCACAATTTAAAACTTGTGTTCCTTTTGTACCATTAATTTTCAAGCCAACAGTTGCAACTCTCGATAGTAGTGCTATCCTGCAATATAATAATAATATTAATAAAAGGGTTAATAATAATAATAATAATAATAATAATAATAATTAAAAAAGGGTGCTGCTATAAACATACCAACATTTTCTTACTATACACCAAACTTACAATTTACTGACTATACATCTTTCAAATATATTATATTTTGTGAGCACATCAAAAATTTTATAAATTGTCTATAAATTTCTAGTATACACAAAACTTCATAATATTCGTTCTAATAAGAAAAACTTAAAAAGATTCAATGGACAGAAAATGTTGTCACAATCATTAGGTTTTTCTCTAAATCTTTTCATGATTCTTGCGAACAAAGATTGTTTCCATCCTTTATTTAATCATGTTACTGGGATTCAAGTAGGTATACCCAAATGGGCATTCAAAGATAGTTTTTTAGTACTTGCCTAGTCTGCAGTAGTTGTTGAACCCACAAGTCCCACTACCAAAACTTGCTGTAATTCTCAAGTGTTGTCCTCGGGTAGCTCTCCCACACAGTAATAGAATCTCCATTTGCAAGCATGAAGTTCCCAGTATTGAGCAAGGCTGCATGGGTAACCATTATTGGCGAGTGTGGCCTTCCCTATCTCTTGGCCCTGTGGGTCATTTGGCACTAGCCTGCCACTAGTTGTCAGCTCAACTTTGGATCATCCCTGCACCAGATTATTTCGGTCAGCAAACCAAACTATGGTCTTGCTTGTCAGGTATTTTGTTGAACCAGATAGCTAGTAAGAAACCCACACCTTGTACCAATCTGGTAGAACCCGAAAGCAAAATCACCAAATGGTGATGCCCAGAAAGAGTTGTTGAGCGCGGGCTCATATGAGCCCAAACTTACTGTAAGGGGAAAAGACTACAAACTTGTACAGATCGACCAGACCAAATAACCTCGGCCAGACCAGATCACCCTGTTCAGTTCCTACATCCGAGCAGCGCATGAAGAGATATGGAAGCACCTGAGAAAGTGACCATCGATAGGACATCACGTACGTACTGCGAAAGAGAGATATAATGGAGTAAGGAAAACGCACAGGGTAAGTATCGTTGATTTTTTACGAACTCTAATGGTTGGATAACAACTAACTTGAACATCAAAGTGTCATTTACAGGTGGAGGACAACCCCTCATCTGCTTAAGAACCATATAAGGTATGATCCGAACCCACCACACTTACAAACTCTAATGGGATAGAGATTTGGATGTGCTTAGATATGAAATAAAGGACTGATTTTTTAAGGTTGGTGTATGGTAAGAAAATATTAGATGCTAATAATAATAATATTCCACCAATGACAAGTGATTTTTTTTTTTCATCTGGTTAACTACGGTTAGTATATGCTTTAAGAATCAGTGGGCTAATGCCTAACATTTAAAGCTTGGCTAAAGATAGCAGCCAGTCTTTAGGCATTTCAAAGCCACATTTTTTTTTCTAGGATAGGCTTAAAAACAGGCTTTTTTTTTTAATTAAAAAAAAATGATCAAAGACTTAAAAGCAGACTTGACTCCAAAGTTTACAACGACTTTGACTCAAAAATTGAATGGCTGAGGGCAACCCTTCTCTTCCAACGGGTCCCACTCACACAGACTCGTTCCACATGATGAAATTGCTATGAAATTTCCCACTAAGGCTTCCTTCTTTCACTGAGACGTATAAAACTTGAACACCTTACACCGTCCACTTTGGTGGTAGTTGTTAGGACATTTGTGTCCTTTGTCATGATTTCTAACCAGGTTAATTCTTTTTTTACCAAAATTAATTCTCTGTTTTTACCAAGATTTCAAGTCTCGTCACGTTTTTTGAGATTTAAAATCATTCATCTCAAGTTTTACAAGATTTGCAAGCCAAAAGATAAAAAAGTACAATAATTATAGTTTTGAAAAGAAAATACATATTGCTAGTTTTGAAAAGAAAATAGATATTGCTCAAGAAGTCAAATCCGGTTATCGCCCCTTGTGGTAGTCACGTGTCTCTTTTGACACCCTTTAAATGTGGTTAAGATTCACTCACCCTTAGGATTCATCTACTTATTCTTGGTTTTTTTTTTTAATATTAATTCTTTTTTGAAAATTAAAAAACTATTTTAAAGGTTTTTTTATATTAAAATATTTTTTAAAAAATTAATATATTTTTAAAAATAACTAAGGACGGGTAGGTGAAACCTAGGGGCGAATCTTAACCACAGTTAAGGGGGGTCAAAAGGGCCACATGACTACCTCAAAGGGTGAAAACCGGTTGTTGCCAAATCCAGTTATCACCGTAGAGGATTTGGCTTAATTATTCAATGACAAAACTTGGAAAATACCGATGTTATGTTATAAGTAAATGCAAAAGACCGGACACTAGGTCCATGTGGCCTTCAATGCAGCACAAAAAAAATGTATCATTGGTAATGGCATGGCTTGGGCCGAGTTGAGTGCTGACACGCAAAGCATAATCTCACCGTGGGCTCTGGCAGTTTATACCGGTTTGAAAAATGTGAATTTGAGCCCAATCCGATAAATAACTCCTGATCACTTCACTTAAAAGGGCATGCCTTTTTTATTGCCTAAGGGATTGATTTTGACATATATATCAAACTAGCAGAGCCCCATGGGTGTGAATAAATAAATAAAATATGGAATTAAGATTTAATATTTCTTTACACACTCTCTCTTTTAATAAAGTAAAATATGGAATTAAAATCAATATGGCTCTACATTTATCTCTATATCACTCGTATAACAATCTCCTAAAATTATTCTCCTTTTTAGAGATACCATGTCAGTACGTGTAGAATTCCAAGGAATGGAGTTTGAAGCTCATTAAATTTGGGATGGAAGTAAGAAGAAGAGATGAGCAAATTGGAGAAACAAAAATTATGCCTTATGAGAGGGGTAGTTTTGAAATTACAATACAAATAAAGGGTATTTCTATCAAATAAAATTTATTACTGTAATTTCCAAACCACACCTGTGAAAGCATATTTTGGCTAGCTCTAGTTTGCTCTTCAAGCAAAATATTAAAATCATACGTACTGTTCTATTATGATTAAAAAATAAAAAATTGGTTTGGATATCATTTACCCATGATTAATGTTAGTGGTTAGAAGTGGGGAGCGGAGCCCTTGCTAGTTGTCACCTAGTAGCAATGGATCCCAAAACTTCTCTCTTAAGAGAGGCCACACCATACCATTGGGCTAACACATTGTTAGACTATATATGTTATATGTTATTATTATGACATAATATATGACAAATACATACATATATATATATATATATATATAGTAAATAATTTATTTACTAAACATATATTTCTAATATAACACATTGTTAAACTATTTATAATAATAATATATTATTATTATTATTATTATATGTTACACTAATAGTGTGTTAAAATAGTCTATCATCCATATTGTTTTTAATATAATAGATAACATATTATACTATTATAATACATTTATTAAAGGAAAATGGTAAACGGACCTTCGGGTCCTCTTCCAAATGGACCACTCAATTGTTAAGAGACACGTGACAATTAAAAAATGTATTTTATTGCTTTTCATTTTCTCTTTCCCAATGTATTAAAATTTAACTGGAGAGGGATCAACTTGCAAAGAGGACCTTGAGGTCCACTAATCAGAACTCTTTACTAAATATTGATGGGTCATATAACACATTGTTAAACTATATATCATATATTATTATTATATGTAACACTAATAGTGTGTTAATATAGCCTATTATAAATATTGTTTTTAATATAATAGATAACATATCATACAATTATAATACATTTATTAAATATAGATGGGTCAACAATCTCATCCCTATTATCACCTATCCTTCTCAAAGCAAAATGGACCGATCTTAGGCTCATCAAGCCCGTTTAAAACTGGGCATAACAAAGCCTGGCCCCAATATTGATCATGACCAGCCCTAATTTGGGTGTCTTACAACCCTTGTCAATAATATTGTGGGCTAACATTTATATACATTAAATATAACACTAGTGGGGCCTTGCATGTGCAAGGCACGTGCAAGGATTTGTAAAGTAAAAGGGATATTTGGAAGTTGGAATAAAAAGAGGAGGCTTAAAACAACATAGAAAAAAAAAAAAATTTAAAAAGGATATTGAGGAGCAGTGCTAGCACCAGGCTCGGCATTCAAATTTTGGGGTGGCATTTCTCAAGGATATTTTTTTTTGGTTCAACTTCTCAAGGATATTTCACAAGCAGCAGAAAACGGTCTGAAGCTTACTGAGGCTGCACACTAAAATTCAAGAATTATAAATCATGAATTTTATTTTATTTTAAATAGGCAAACTTTTTGGTGAAAAAGCTAAAATCTTAGGTTTTGGGTCTGCAGCACAAATTTCATTGCCCATCAAATATTCCCCATTGATTAAAAATCAACAGGTTTATTACTCTTGGTGAGGGACTATATTTCTGGCCCAGATCAAATCTGAGCCACTAATTACACCCACAATAAACTCACTTATGATTAAGGAGGAGATAACCCACGGAGTGTATCTTTGTGAAAGATTTGCATTGCAAATATCACTCACCTTTGTGGTAAATATGCAGGCTGAGCACGAGGACTCTTAAATCCTAAATGTTATAAACCTCATAATTTTTCGGCAAACATGTACTGATGGTGATAGAGTAGAGAACACATAAATCATAGAAAAACAGAACACCCTAAATACAGAGGGCATACCAATACCAAAACTATGGAAAATAATTATAAATGTATAAAAAAAATGCCCAAAAACTCAAATCCAACTGAATATTATTAAACTATCAGCAATAGAGGAAAAAAATATCAATAGAAATGAATATCAATGCCACTAACGTTTTGAAGAAACTTGAAAATGAGATTCTGGGGCCACAAGCATTCCAACCAACCCCATACACCCGAAGATAACAGTGAAGAAGAATGTTACGTACCTTTTTAATTCATATCAATATATAAATATAATCTCGGAAATAAATTAAACAAAGAGACGAGAAGGAAACAAAGTGATAAATCTGGTGGTGGCCTCGGATGCGAGCTCAGTTCTTTCCCCATAATGGAGTTTGGGTTTTCTGTTCCAGCTAGATGACAGAAGAAATAAAATGAGAGGAAGGTGTGAGGGACTACGAGAAGAAAATGATAAGAACGGAGAAGCAGTGTGGCGGTGGTGGAGCATGATCTCCAATGGATATGCGTCAGAGAGAATCGGTCTGGCAGCGTTAGGAAGGAAGTGAATTTTGTTTGTTTTTGCAGTAACCATGTGACTATGCATGAGATAAAAACAAATTAGAAGAAGACAAAGTTGGCTGGATTTATAATAGAGAGAAAAAGAATCAAAAGCAGGCAGGTCTGTTCCATAGAAGAGGAAGTCTTGGAGAATGGTAGAAAATGGGAACTTACGCGTGGAATTCTCAAAGCATTTAATTATAAGGTGGGGTTCACTTCCTAACCAGCTGTTTTATTAGAGGTAAAAAACAACAAAAAGGTGAGAAAGCAGTTCATGAGTTCCACAAGCTTCCCAACATTCTCCAAACAATTGGATGTAAATGCGGTGGGAAGGATAAGAACCGAAAAGCATGGGAAGGATGGAGCATCTCTTGAAGTCTTGGGAGAAAGAGAAAATTAAAGAGGTGGAGGGATATTTTTGGTATAGTGGTGAACGATGTAGTCCAAAGGATAGTTTAGGAATTTTAAAGTGGTGAACAAAGTAGTCCAC
The DNA here is from genome assembly GCA_015143295.1 of Tetracentron sinense. Lineage (NCBI taxonomy): Eukaryota > Viridiplantae > Streptophyta > Magnoliopsida > Trochodendrales > Trochodendraceae > Tetracentron > Tetracentron sinense. The sequence goes on from JABCRI010000501.1 coordinate 36,399, forward strand.
TGCCCTTCACCTCTTATATATATATATATATATATATATTAGTAGACATGTTATACTATATATTAAATATTATTATTAGAAAGTTAGACTCGGTACATGACTCATCCTTATCTTACTTACCAGCTCAGAGCTCTCCACAAAAACTACCTTAAAAGATGCAAAGAAACCCCTTAAAAGAAAAGGGAATTGGTCTCTCACTATAAATTCATCTTCTGTTATATTCATGATCTTGGTAATTTTATCTCTTACTCTCATTTATTTTTTATTCTTGCAATGAAATTCATATGTGCTTGCTCATTCCATTTGTTTCCCCATTTAGGTTGTAGATAGTTTCATTAATGCTCATGTATTTTCCAACTTATGAGAACTGATCCAACAGTAAATTGAATGAAGAAGATATAGATAATCATGTAAAACGACATGTTTCTTGCTTGGAGGTCACCCACTTTTGTCCAGGCCAGGCCGGGCCGGGTTTAATGGTTATGCCTTCTGTGGGGGCATTGAGAAAGCGGAGATTTAATTTGCACATACATCACCCATCATAGGAAAATATATTGTTATTTTATATCTTGGAAAAATGTGATAAGAGAAAACGAAAGAGAATAATTGTAAGTGTAGAATGTAGAAACTAAAAAAAAAACAAAAAAAGCTAAGTGAAGCCTAGAAAAACTCGAACCAAATCAAAGAAAGTAGAAACAGAACCTTGAGGTGCTTCATATTTCCAAGTACAACAAAAGTGGAGATCTCTCTATACATGGTACTTGTAAGGGCTAAAATTCGTTAAAAACTAATTAACGTTGGGGAACGAGCTGGCTTTTGTTGTCTTGTGCACGAAAGTGACACGTGGACATATGTTTGAGTCACGTGCTTAAAATAGAAGGATAAACATTGTCTGATGCATAGCGTTCACGTTGTATAAATTACGACGTATCCGTGGTCTTGCGAACAACGTTCTCGTTGTGGGTTTGACAACGTGTTCGTTGTCTTGTGCACAACGTAGACGTTGTATTATCGACAACGTTTTCGGTGTTAATTGAACAACGAGTCCATTGTGATTCAGATAAGGATGTCTAGGTCATATTTTAAGACATATACAACGAACTTGAGCTCGAGTCAACAACGAGATCGACTCGCAGGAGGGAGTATTCAGGAGGCTATCGATTGTTCTGACAAGTGGGCCGAAAGCACTGCCTTAGCATTTAATGCAGGTCACTTCTGTGTGCTGTCAGACCCAACCGATTGAACTAATGGTAGGTTTTCACGTGTGATGCAACAGGTGGTAGATTTTACTGACATATTTGGTAATGAGTGCAGGGCACGTGGTATGGGCATCTATGGTCATCTATGGCCATACCAAGGTTAACCTATAAATACCCCGAGAATTTCAGTGTTAGAGGGATCGAAAGACATATATTTTTAAGTGCTACTGTTTGCTTTACTGTTCATCATCTTCTCCATCTACTTACTTTATCATCGGAGTACAGGTCAGGGTATCACACCCTTCAACTTCTACCTTCTACCAGTAAACCAGAGGTGAACAGTTGCAGCTGACGCATGTCCTTTCCGGTATTTTCCCCCCTCAAAAATTGGCGCCGTCTGTGGGAAATAATAAACGAACCTCCCTTAGCTCTTTGTGATCATGACTGATCAAACTTCTGTGCCCGGGCGTGAGAATCAAACCCCTCAGGCCACCCCCTTCGCACCTTCTGTTGTGCAGACTTTCATTCCTGGGATCAGTCCATCGTCTGACCAGCCAGAGAGGACCATGCCCCCCCCCCATTGAACCTTCTGTCTCTGATCGTATTTTGATGATGTTGCAAAGGCAGCAGTCTGCTCTGGATCAGATCACCAGACACCAGCAGATGATGCAAGAAAGGCTTGATGCAATCGAGCATAGTAGGCTCGAAGTAGATGATGGGCCATCTCAGAGATCATCAGTGAGACGTCAGCTTGACTTCTCTTCTCCCCCATTAGCACCAGAGAACCGCGACACCAGGTTCGTGCTTCCTCCTACTGAGAGAGAGGCAAGACAACTTCCAGTTCGTGTGGAGCAGAGGGTCCTTTCTGATTGTATTGATTTACGACAAGAAGCAGGACAAGAAGATTCGAGAGGTGTTGCTGAGGGAGCGGTTGTTCAGAAGACTTGGATGACTTCCAAGGAGGTGGAGGCTATGATCAGTGCTCGTGTCAAGAGCATGAAAGGAGGGATTCCTGATCACTTTGCTCAGTTGGCAAAGGACAACGTCGAGAACTCTCCTTTCACAAATATCATCAATCAGTCATATATTTCCTCCAAGTTTATGACTTCAATCTTCCCTATGTACACCGGGAAGACGGATCCGGAGGAGCACTTGTTTGACTTAAAGCATGCGATGGCAGTTCGCAATCCAGATGATAATCTGTATTGCAAGGCCTTCCCCAACAGCCTGGCAGGAGCGGCATCGAGATGGTTTCGTAATCTGCCTCCTGGTTCAATCAGCAACTTCGCCGAACTCAGGTCGGCTTTTATTGATCAATTCATTATCAATAAAAAGAAGAAAGCAGATGCAGATACTCTCTTCTCTTTAAGGATGAAATCGGCGGAATCCTTGAGAGACTTCATTTCGCGCTTCACTGATGAAGTCCATAGCATCGATAAAGTCGATGAAGGGAGTTGTATTGCTGCTTTTAAGAATGCTATCCCCAGGCATTCCGAGCTCTATAAATCCCTGGCTCTTGACTATCCTGTCAAGATGGACGAGATGATGGTCCATGCATCTAAGTATGGAAGATACGAAGATAATGTCTCCGTTGTACCGAAGCCGAGGACGAGAGGGGTGGACGTGATAGAGAAAGCACACCGGTCATCTAGGAGGAAGGAGAAGAGGCAGAGGTATGAGTCTTCATCATCTGAGGACTCACCACCTAGGAAGCAGAATGAGAAAGTAGTGTATGTGACTCAGCGGGATCAGCCGGTTCGGCGCCGCATGAAGGTAATTATAATCAATCCCAGCAGCAGGGTAGGACGGAGAGATGTCCTAGCCCAAACTTTCAGCAGTAGGTAAGGCAACATTATCAGCCTCGCCAGGAACAGCCACAAGTGCAGCGAGATAGAGGTGTTCAGCCTAGTGAGAGGCGACCTTTTGCAACTCGGACGGATTCCATCCATTTTACTGCTAGCCCAGCGACCATCATGAAGACAATGGAGGACCAAGCGTATTTCGAATGGCCTACTAGAGCTGTACAAGATGTTACGTCGGGACCACGGGCACATGAGTATTGCCATTATCATAAGTGTCGTGGTCATCTTACAAACCGATGTCGCATCTTGAGGGAGTACTTGGAGAGACTGGTTCAGGAAGGATACTTAGGGGAGTATCTCAGTTTTGATAATAATAATACGGTGCGCACCAGAGAACCGTTATCTCAACCTCGTACAGGAGAGCCTGCCAGTAATCCAAGTACCAGTGGAGGAGGACGAGGGGGAGCCCCTTTAGGCACTATCAACGTCATTTGCCGAGTACGAGCACCAGAGGAGGATGTGGAGAGAGATTTCAGAGCAAAGACAAGAAAGATGTCTCACGAAGCTGAGGTTTGTTAGGTACAGATGCCTGCAAGAAGCATGGGACAGGCGCTTACTTTCGCTGATCATGATTTGGCAACGGTTATCCGGCCTCATTATGATGCTCTTGTTCTCACCATGAGGATAGGAGATTTCGACATCAAAAGGGTGCTCGTGGATTCCGGGAGTGAGGCAGACATTTTGTATCTTCATGCTTTCACTCAGATGAAGTTGGATCCGTCCGTTCTCATCTCTGCTCAGACCCCGCTGTTTGGGTTTGATGGCAGTTCGATGAAACCGTTAGGAGACGTCGTCTTACCCGTTGTGGTAGGATCCGTTGTCCTACAAACTAGATTTTCTGTTCTGGATACTCCATCGCCTTACAACGCGATTTTGGGTCGATGGTGGACCCACGAGATGAAGGCTGTTCCCTCCTCGTACTACCAGGTATTGAAATATCCAAAGCAGGATGGACCCTAGGAGATCAGAGGGGATCAATTGGTGTCGCAGAAGTGTGATTTCCCTCATTCCGTTGTGCCGAAATAGCAATTACAGGTCGACTCCGTTGTGGAAGAGAGCTCGGAGGCCCCGTTGTGCAGACCTTCCGTTGAGCCCACGAAGGCAATCAATTTGGGAACAGGAGAAGAGCCAAAGGTGTTGCAGATCGGGACGAGCTTGACAACGGACGAAGAGGGCGAGCTGCTGGAATTCTTGAAGAGGAACCTTGATGTCTTTGCATGGTCGCACAAAGACATGACAGGCATCAGTCCGAGCATTATCTGCCACCACCTCAACGTTGATCCTGCTGTCCCTCCGGTGAAGCAGAAACCTCAGAGACTTGCCCCTGCCTATCATGATGCAGTGAATGAAGAGATAGACAAGCTGATCCAGTTTGGGTTCATCTAGGAAGTGCAGTATCCTGACTGGATAGCTAATGTAGTAGCTGTACCCAAGAAGAATGGGAAGGTCAGAGTTTGCATTGACTTCACTGGTGTCAATAAAGCATGTCCCAAAGATTTTTTCCCTATGCCAAGAATTGACAGGCTCATCAATGCCACTGCTGGCCATGAAATGTTATCATTTATGGATGGTTATTCGGGCTATAATCAAATCCTCCTGGCGGAAGAAGATCAAGAGAAGACCACTTTCATTACAGAGCGTGGCTTGTTCTGCTATCGTATTATGCCCTTTGGTCTGAAGAATGCCGGTGCCACGTATCAGCGTCTGATGAATCTCATATTTGGGCCACTCCTCGGTAAATCGGTTGAAGTTTACATTGATGATATCGTTGTGAAGAGCCGATTTCGGAATACCCTTGTGACGGATCTTGCTGAGCCTTTCTCTATTCTGAGAACTTTCAATTTGAAGATTAACCCAGAGAAGTGTACTTTCGGGGTTACCTCTGGCAAATTCTTGGGGTATCTTGTGAGCCAGCGGGGTATTGAAGCTAATCCAACTCAGATTCGAGCTCTGCTGGACATGCCGAAGCCCAAGTCGAAGAAGGAGATCCAGAAGTTAACAGGTCGTATCGCTGCACTCAATCGTTTTATCTCAAAGTCATCTGATCGTTGTAAACCATTTTTTGAGCTCCTGAGGAAGGATTCTATTTTCGCGTGGACGCCAGAGTGTTCTCGAGCTTTCATTGCTTTGAAAGAGCATTTAGGCTCGGCCCCTATTCTCTCCGTCCCTGAACCAAGTGAAGTCTTGTATCTGTATCTTTCTGTCTCAGCGCAGGCCATTGGCTCAGTCTTGGTCAGGTGTTGTGATGGCGTCGAGAAACCTGTGTATTTCATCAGCAAAACTTTTCTTAAGGCAGAATGTAATTACAGCAAGCTCGAGAAGGTGTGTCTTGCTCTTGTTTTTTCTGCTGAAAAGTTTCGTCCTTACTTTCATGCTCATTCTATCGTTGTCATCACAACGTATCATTTGAAAGTCGTATTGGGACGACCCGAGTTGGCGGGGAGGATGTCGAAATGGGCTGTAGCTCTGAGTGAGTTCGATATTCAGTATAGAGCGAGAAGTTCAGAGAAGGGGCAGGCAATGGCAGGATTCCTTTCAGACTTCCCTGTGGAGGAGGCAGAGGAGGTGATTGCTGATCTTCGTGAGCTCCCTGATGAGGTTGACAACGATAATATCGTTGTAGATGGAGATAAATCTTCAGGATGGGTTGATTGGCTGTTGTACGTAGATGGATCTTCTAACTCAAGTGGTTCAGGACTTGGTGTTGTGCTCATTAGTCCGGAGAAGGTAAAAGTACAGAAGATGTCACGTCTTGGGTTTACTGCCTCCAACAACGAAGCTGAGTACGAAGCATTGCCACTTGGCTTGCAGAGTGCACACGAGCTGCAGGTCTCTAGATTGAGAGTTTTTTGTGATTCAGAGCTTGTAGTGAATCAAGTGAATGGAGACTATGAATGCAAGGATGATCGAATGAAACAGTATACTGCACTCATTCGTTTGCAGTGTGAAACGTTCACCGTTGTGGAGATCAAGCATACCCGAAAAGATGAGAATAGGCATGCTGATGCTCTGGCTTATCTTGCTTCCATGATGCAGTCTAATGAACCCAAAGTTGTTCTCATAGAATACAAAGAATACCCTTCGATAGCTCTCCAGGCTCAGCGGGAGGTATGTTTTGTTAATCCAATACCAAGTTGGATGACAGGGTTGACGGCCTACTTGAAAGATGGAGTTCTTCCTATCACTGCAAAAGAGTCAAGACGAATCCAGTTCAAGGCACCTCGTTATGTCCTGGTGCAGGGAGAGTTATATAAAAAGTCTTTCGGAGGACCTTTGTTGAAGTGTGTTCATCCTGTAGATGTGGAGAGGATTCTTGCTTAGCTTCATGAAGGGATTTGTGGCATACATTCAGGGGGGAGAACGATAGCTCATCGAGCCTTGGGCCAAGGATACTTCTGGCCTTACATGCAAGCTGATGCTTAGAAGTATGTTAAGAAGTGCAGTCAGTGTCAACGATATGCTCGTTTAATTCATGCTCCAGCTCAAGAACTTAACACTGTTTCTCAACCTTGGCCATTTGCACGGTGGGGCCTAGATATTGTGGGTTCTTTCCCTAAGGCACCAGAGAATCTCATCTTTCTCCTCGTGGCAACTGATTACTTCTCTCGTTGGATTGCAGCCGTTCCCCTTGCTCGTATCAGAGAACAAGAAGTAAAGAAGTTCATGTGGGAGCATATCGTCTGTAGGTTCGGCAAACCTCAGTCCATTATCACTGACAACGAGAAACAGTTCACAGGTCATATCATTGCAGAGTTTTGTAGCGAACTAAAGATCAAACATATTTTCTCGTCTCCATATTATCCTCAGGGGAACGGATTGGCTGAAGCAGCTAATAAAAATATATTGAACGCCTTGAAGAGAAGATTAGAAGACTCGAAGGGGAAATGGACTACCGAGCTACACAACGTATTGTGGGGATATAGGACGACACCGAGGAGTCCTACAAACGAAACACATTTCTCTTTGGCCTATGGCATGGAAGCTGTCATTCCTACTGATATTAGTTTGCCCACAATACGCTCCTGGCATAGCAAGAAGAAGTGCGGAGAGAAAGACAAGAACGCTGAGCTCATGGCCATTCACCTCGACTTGTTAGAAGAAAAGCGAGAAGATGCCAGCATTCAGATGAGGAAATACCAGCAACAGCTAAGGAAGGCGTACAACCGAAAGGTACAGCGAAGAGTCCTTCAGGTCAGAGATCTCGTTCTCCGAAAAGTATTTCAGAATACCAGGGAGATTAACAGTGGAAAGTTGAGACCTAATTGGGAAGGACCGTATATCGTAGAACGATTGGGGAGTCCTAACGTTTGCTACTTGAAAGATCTGCAAGGTAATCTCATCCAAAAATCCTGGAACATTATGAACCTGAGGTAATTCTTTCAATAGAATCTATGGTGAATAAATGAGTTGTTACAATAAAAAGTTTTCCAGTGTTATTACATGAGCATTTAAATTACTGCTATGAAGTTTTACATCAACTCGTTGTCTGGAACATCAGTGTAATATTGTGAATGTTTTGCAAATTCGAATAAAATTTCGCTTGAACATCATACTCACAACGAGACACTAGTGGCTTATCCTAAGGATGTCATCTGAGCAAAACCAGTGGCTTATCCTAATGGCATCCTCTGAGCAAGTGTCTCTAAACTGAGTTACTTTATGTTCATCTTATGGAATTTTATTTGTCAGATTACATTTACAGTGAACTACATAACGATGTATCTAGGCATATTTCTCTTTTTCGTTGTACGTATGTTTCCATTGTGTGTAGGATTCAGAGTGCTTTGTTCAATGTGTATATCAAATCATTACGAAGAAGAGTCATTTACATATACTCAAAGTGCCTACGTTGTGTGCTATAATGTTCATGTCTGATTCTATGATCCGTAAAACATGTCCATAAACTTATATTACATTCTTTCTTGTATGCATACGTTGTGCGAGCTCTGCAAATTCCAGTTACAATACAAAGATGAAAGAAAGGTGTAAAGGAAAGAAAGAGAGAATGATCATTCATTTAAAGGAACCCATTGCTGGGTAAAGTACAGAAAACCCCATGACACGGGAAAAAAGATGATGCATTACAAGTAACAAGAAAGAGAAACAAGGAAAGAAGAAATCAAAGGTCGACAGCAGCAGCAGAGACAGCAGAAGGGGAGACAGTAGGGTCAGCAGCATCAGTAGCTTCAGCAGCAACGGGAGGATCTTCGGCAACAGGAGGAGCTTCAGGAGCAGCTGGCTCAAAGTATGGTTCAGCTGGAAGAGGTGCAGGGCCTTCGAGGGGGTGTGGCTTCTCAACTCCTTCGACTTCAGTCTCGTTGTCGAGGTCGATGACATCCTTGCTTTGGAGCTCGGAGAAGGTCGTCACGTCCTCCTCGTTGTCCTCCTTTAGACGATCTTGTTGGCGGAGCATGTTGATTACCTCCTTCTCGGTCTCTGCCCTGTCCTCGTCGAGAAGGGTGTCCAGCTGAGACTGATAGTGTTGTTGCAGTCTCGTGGTCACCACTTGCTCGATGGCCCCTTCAGCTTTTTTGGCTTCCTCGAGCTCCTCCATCAGCGTCGCTCTCGCTGTCTCAGCTTCCTCCAGTTGCCTGCTTAGAGCCTGGGAGACGAGCTCCAACTCGCTAATACGGAGAACGGCGTTCTCCACTTCTTGTTTGGCTTTCTTTTCTCCCTCATTGGCTGCTCGAGCTTCGCCTTCAGCCTTCTCTTGCCCCTTGAAGGCGGCAATGAACTTCTCCTCCACCCGCACCACTTCAGCTCGGGCTTGAGACAGATCGAACTCGATCTTGAGTCGATCCTCGGCCAGAGTTTTCTCCAGCGCCTCAGTCCTTCCTTGCCAGTAGCTGATAGAGTCTTTGAGGTGATTGTAGTGGTAGGAACTACGATCACATAGCTCGTGGAGGAGGACGTTCAGCTATAATACACAAGATCAGGAATATCAGTATATCACAACGAGAATTGAATAAGTAAATAGGGAAGAAAGAACAGAAGTCATACCGAGGCCATGGACTGGCAGGCTGCATAAGAGACCTGGGGCAAGGACATCTTGCCAGCATTAGCGATGTCCTGGGAAAGCCTCATGGAGTGGGTCAAGGCCCTAGCAACCTTCTCGGAGGTCTGCACCGAGTCGTGGATGGTGGGCCCCCCGAAACGCGTGAAGTCGGGTGAC
>JABCRI010000055.1:0-29166 GCA_015143295.1 Tetracentron sinense
ACTTGGAACCAGACTCGTTCCCGACTCACTTCCTTCCTAACTGGTTACCTAACATATGCTCTTGTCAAGCCGTGGTATAAGATTCTAAGTGACCCTAAAGACCTAAAGCCTAAGCTCTGATACCACTTCTGTAGCGCCCCAAAACCCACCCTAGGAGTTAGAGTGAATCTTGGACGACTCAATCATGACTTACATGACTTGCTTGACAAACCAACCTGCAAAAAACACAGAGCATATACAATAGAGGATATTATAGCGGAAACATAACTATAAAACACAGCGGAAGTCTAACAAACCTCTAAGTATATACATATGGTCCAAGTTGATACAAAAAGTAACCAGAAGCAAGTGCGGACAGACCCGCCAAAATACATGGATATAATCTCTCATCTCACCCACAGCTAATCCACTCAGAATCTACAACCACCTAATGGTAACCCCCTACGGGAGGTTCCTCCAAAGGCTCCTCGACGTACTCCTCCTCCACCCAAGGGCTCGGAGCACAGATATCAAATGGAGCAGCTGCTCCGCCATCACCTGCCGACATAAGAAGTACGGCTGAGCATGGAATACTCAGCGGGTACTAAGCACTAACCAACAGTCATAGCATACAGATAGCATACATAAAGTAGGAAGCAAGTTGCATATATAGAACATGAACAATTTATATCATACAAGGAAGTAAAGCAATTTATATTCATGCTTGCATTCCAAAGACTGATAAAACCCTTGAAAACATCGTGCACTTGACTTGACTTGAAATACCCTTTTTCGTGATTAGGAACTTGTTAACCGTGTCATGCTTGTCATGCTTGCATTTCATAATTTAAACATGTTCACATGCCTAGTTGCCGTTCATAGTCCGTCACAACTAGTACCCTATATGCAGATGGGTATGCCTAGTTGCCGTTCATAGCCCGTCGCAACTAGCATCCATGCAGAATGTGAATGCCTAGTTGCCGTTCATAGCCCGTCGCAACTAGCATCCATGCGGAATGTGAATGCCTAGTTGCCGTTCATAGCCCGTCGCAACTAGCATCCATGCGTGATGTGTGATGCTATGCTATGCGTGTCATGCCATGCTATGCTATGCGTGTCATGCGATGCTATGCATGTCATGCGAGGGGATGGGAGACCTTTCCCTATGCAATGCATGATTGTCTTGCCCTTGTCAAAAGCGAAGTGAAACATATCTTAGGAGATGCCCCACCTCTACGTCTCATACTTAAAACATCGGTAAATCACGTCATTTCATGCGTGCTCGTGAGATCGTGTGCATACTTGCATTTGGAATTAAATATGGCAATTTGGGGTAATTCACAAAGCATAGCATATAGCAATTTAAGTGAGTAATAATCTACGCATTTTAAGAAATGTAAGAAACACACTATCATGAACCCTAACAAATTTCAAGAGCACTTAAGCATGGGTTCCCTTAATTTATCATTTATTTTGTTCACCTTGACATTTCATCAAACATGGGGTATGTTCATTATTCACTTAAACCTAGATCATGCTTTTCTAGGTGGGTTATGCTCACATCACACTTGTATGTTCATTATTGGTACAATGCCCTTTCCCATTCGTTCATCACATCATCCACACGGCATCCATTCGCCAACATCCATCTCCATTCACCATTCATACCACCAATCTCATAACACATATATATGTGAAGGAAAACAAGAAGAAATAAAGGAAAAGGGAAGCTATAACTAGGAGGGTAGTAAGAAGTACCGACCTTGATCAAGTGAGGAAGAAATCCCCCTTTCCAAAACGACCGTGAGTTGCTGCCCTAGCTTGAGGAGAGTGCCCCACACGAGCTTGAGCCGAGACTTGGAGAAAATAGACTTGAGGATGATCTAGGGTCTCAAACCCCTTTGATTTCTCTTCAAAATGGAAACCCTAGGTTTAGGAAAACCTTCTCCTTTCTCTCTATCTCTCAAAAGACTCTAAGGGTTGAGAATGAGCCCTAAAGGCTCGGGCAATCCTATATAAGAAAGGGTATAACACCCGAATGCCGAAAATGCCCTTAGTGAAAATTCTGCAAAACGCGCGGACCGAGCGATCGGTGGTTATGACCGATCGATCGGTTGCCTACCGAGCGATCGGTGTTTATGACCGATCGACCGGTCAAAAACTCACTCTCTGGAAAATTTCCCCATACAAAATTTCTGACCGCGCGATAGCTACCGATCGATCGGTTATGGACCGATCGATCGCTGACTGGACCGAGCGATCGGTTCTCTGTATGTCTGGACTGTTTTGACCATATCTTTTGACTCGCTCGTCGGATTTCAACGATTCAACTTGCGTTGGGTTCATCTTTCGAAAACGCACATTTCTGACGTTTCGGAATTTTCGATTTCTCCCTTATTTATTAATTAGACTACAAAAATGGCCAATTAGCTACGAAGGTGCTATTCATTAAGGATGAAAAAGTCCGGGGTGCTACATTAATCAAATCTAGTATAACCAATGTAATAAAAAATTCCATAAGGTGAGCCCCCTAGTTATAAAAATTATTGACATGGAGAGGACTACCTGTGAGTTTGTGTGATAGCTACTAGTGAATGCAAACAGTGAGTAATGGCTACCTAGACAAACAGTAGGTATCTATATGGATTGCTAGTGTGAAAGCCCCAACTGTCATTAGAAAGAGCTACCTTCTCACTTGTGTGAAAGTCACCAATGTGCTAAAAACTATATATGTGTACTCCAAAAATAATTTTCACAATGAGTACAATTTGACTGAAAAAGAAATGAAATAAATTTGTTAGTCAAATTTGGGGTGAAAATTGCTCATCATATAAGTATGGATGTTTATTGGTTTTAAAACTAGTTTTTGAAAATTTTAGAGTCCCATTTGAGCTATAATGTCAAAATCTAGCTTAAGGAAGGAAACCAATTCAAAGAGTCAAGTAATGAATTTTGATTTCACACTAACATTACTTCTAATTGTTTCTTGACTCTGATTGTGAATTTGATGCAAATACCATAATTAATCACCTTTGAAAATCAATTATTGTTTACATAATCCTTATTTATGACTGTACTTGATATATAAATTCTTGGGTGATTATTCTTTATGATTTTAATGAAATCAATTATTGCAAATTTTTTGGTGAATTGGTTATTTTGAGGTGAAAATGAGTTTTTACTGTACCATTGGTTGAGGGGGAGAAATGGTTGTAAATGTAAAATTTTTTCAGACCACCGATCGCTCGGTGTTAAAGACCGATTAATCGGTCTTTCGTGAACAGAGTTATAAAACCCTCATTTCTATTTTTTCTGTTCACTTCTTCTCCGAACTCCAGAGCGATCTCTCGGTTACCTCTCCTCCAAATCCTTCCTACGGTCATTCCATTCGACTCTAAGGGTTTCCCAAGCATCAAAAAGGTAAGCCTTGAACGTTTTCTTGCGTATAGGTTGAATTTCTCATCTAGGGCATCGTCTGTTCATCCATGGCTTTCATTTTGTCCTTAATCCTTCTAGCCTATCTCATGTCTGGCGTTCCCAAACGCCGAAAGTTGGTCCTCAACAACCAAGAGGACCCTCCTGAAGATGAGCAAATCCAAGAGCCCTTTTCCTTCACTCCAATAGGACATGGGATTTCAATAGGGGATCGACCAATTCGTAGAATGGTGGATTCTACTACTGAAAATCGCCAAAAGTCTTTGGCAGATAAAACCGGAAACAAAAGGGAAAAACTAGTTCATCTTCAACTGTTCTATTGGGTCCTTTCATTAGCCCTAATGCTGCTCAGCTTTATAGTGAGTATTTTAGTAAAAAGGGTATTATGGTTTAAAGGAGCATTAGAATTTCAGATTTTGGTGATTATTACATTTCTAAGCTCATTACCGATCGTAACTGGGAAGGTCTACTCACTTTATCCGGTCCTGGTCCTATTCAATTAGTCCAAGAATTTTACTCAAATTTCTCTGAAATCAATTTCAAAACCTGGTCTTTTAAATCTCGATCTTTAGAATAATCAGTTTTGATAAATCCAAATGTCATTGCAAAATTTCTTGGTTGTCCTCGAGTTCCAGATGCCTATTATCCTTATAAATACAAGAAAGATGAGGATAAAGAATCTATGAACAATGTAGTCACATTCCTTTGTGGTGCTCCTACACTTTGGGTTGTTTCATTAATAGAAGTAACAAAACTCACTAGGGATGCCAGACTTGTAAACCTAGTTATGAGTGCCAATATCCACCCAAAGGTTCATATTGCAGACCTTAGGGAAGATAGAGCTCGATTTTTATTCAGTCTCCTTCGTGGACATGATATTGACCTTGCAGCACACATAATTGATTTGATGATTCAAGCCCATCAAACTCAAACTATGGTTGGAGCTCTTCCGTTTGGTTCCCTGATTACTAAACTCCTTGGTTCTCAAGGGATTATTGCTCCTCCTGGAGTTCCTACCCGTACTCCGAAAGGTCCAATCAACAAAAAGACCATCGCTCAGAGTTTCTCTCATGCTTCAGTTCGAGATATTGAGGAGGAAGCTGATTTTGGTACAGGATCCTCTCATCCACCTCCGGCCACGATTTATGATCTAGCCAGAATGATGAGAGAGATGCAAATGGATCTCTCAACGCATATTTCATCCCACCAGGAGTTCACCACAGAGATCCGTGGCAGACTTGGATCACTGGATGCAGCAGTGCTGGGCGTACAGAGAGATGTTCGTGATTTTCGAGCGTATTATGAGTCCCAGCTCACTTTTGATGATGAGCAGGAGTGATAGTTAGATTGATGTACTAGGATAGAAACTCCTTCTGGTTCATGTGTATATTTTGGAGTTTACCTTAGTCCTAGTATTAGTTTGAGACTTCGATGTATTTTGACTTGGTTGTACTAAGTACAATCCTTTTTGGATGTTATTGACTTAATTATGGATGTATGAATTTGGATGGTTTATTCTCATTCTCTTATATCTCATCTCCTTTGATGTTTATGCATTAATTTTATTGTTTATAGTCCGCCTTTGGCATTTCGAGCCAAAAAGGGGGAGAGTGCATGATATGCATATGGATATAATATTGTGGATGATGATTTTGTGATTTTGTGGATGATGTTATGGATACATGATTAACCTGTTATGGATATAGTATTGTGGAATTGTGGATGTTATACATGTTTTACTTCTTCCCATATTTTATTTCCCATGCTTCACAGGTTTTTGATTTAGCATGTGCAGGCAAACAGGTTGGTGAATCATGACAAGTTAAAATGTCAAATGTCATGTAATTATTTTTGAGTCATGTAAAGGTCAATTTTCCATTTTTGAATCATTTGGGAAAATTTGAACCTAGTATATGAGTTAGTCTTGTTTTGTCCCGGAATTGCCAAAGGGGGAGATTGTAAATCCCTAAGTAGGTGTTGGCAAATTCCGTGATCATTAGATAGGTCATGTGAGTCAAGTTGTGTTCAACTTGTCAGAAGAGAAGAGCTAAAGCATCAAGAAGATTGAAGAAAGTGAAGAAAAAGCTCCTACTCTGGATCTAGAAAGGTAATGGACTTAGAGACCCCTACCTAGGTTGGATTTGACTTAGATAACTCTAAACATACCTAGGAGGATAGTTTTAAACCTAACAAAGTTGTTTGATCTTAGTTGAATCAAATAAACATGAAATGAAATATGGTTTGAAAAAATTCTGTCTCAACCGATCGCTCGGTGTTGAGACCGATCGATCAGTGGCTATCGACTGGAAAAAAAATTTGTATGGGGTATTTTTCCAGAGAGATGATTTTCAACCGCTCGATCGGTTATGAGCACCGATCGATTCGTTTTGGACCAAGCGATTGGTAATGTGCACCGATCGATCGGTCCCCGTAAAAAGAATTTTTATTTTTCTGGATTCCTTTTTTAAACCCTATATAAACAACTTTTTGGAGACCTAATTCGTATCTTTGTTTATTTTTGAAAGAGTAGAGGTCTGAGAAACTCCTCTAGGGTTTTTCCTATTGTTTTTATTAGATCTTTGTTGATCCCTCCTCTTTCTTTGATCCTAGAGAATGCAAGTATAGATCTAAACCTTTGATCTTGCATTGTGTGATCTCAGATCTATATGAGATCCCTCTAGGGTTTGAAACTTTCTAAATTGATTCACAACCCTACACCTTGTGTGTGTGTCCGGTGTTTGATCCGGAGCCTTCGTGGGAGGAGATCGATCGTGTGTGATCGTGGTTTTGAAGTAGCTTGAGAAGATTTGGTCGGTGTGGAACCGAAGCTGCTACGGCGGAGATCGAACCTGCTGGTTCGTGGAAATCAAGAGTAAGAGTCTATACCTAGGAACGTCGTTTCTGTTTTGGTAAGGTCTTGTCTTGTACTTAAAATCTTTTCATAGTGAAGTTTGTTGCTGGACGAGGTCCCGTGGTTTTTTCCCGTTAGGGTTTTCCACGTAAAAATCTTCTGTGTTTGATTTGTGTGGATTGTCTGAGTGAATTGTTCATTGATTTCTAAACATATTAATTGAAAAATTAAAATTGGTTAGAAATTATTAGATAGACCTATTCACCCCCCCTCTAGGTCTTAGAGATCATTGATCTGGATAAATTTCAATATACAAAGCGGAAGCAATTCAAAATAACATACTCCTATCTTTAGGTTCAAGTTGGAACCAACAAAACATATTCAAAAAGATGGAGTGGACAAGTCCCACTCTCAATACTATCAAAATGTAAGTATACTCTCCCTCTTTCTCTCAACAAAAGTCTAATTCAAGCCGCCTATCTAGTACTCCATCATCTTGATGATCCATAGAAGGCTCTAGCTCGTAGTACTCTTCTTCTATCCAAGGTTCCGAACCACAAATGTCGAAGGGAGCATGTGCACCTGCCGACATCAAAATGTACGGCTGAGTATTGAAACACTTGGTGGGTACCAACCACTAGCCAACAATGTGATAACCAGATCATACATACAGTTATAGAAATCATAGAGCGTAGAGCATAAAACAAATGTGCATATTTTCCAAAATCAGTGCCTTGTGAGCTTTCGTGTAAAAACATCATCTTTAGAGGTCTTGCGAGAATTAATAGCTTATGAGTGCCTTATGAGTTCTTATGAGCATGGAGCACTTAGGAGTTCTTATGAGATCCATACAGCATGTGAGGTCCTTAGAGCATATGAGATCTTAGACATAGAGATCCTTATGAGCATGAGTAACCGATCTTAGAAACCAACCTAAAGTTCGGCATAATCACTTATGAGTTCTTGTATGTTTCCTTAAAACAGTTCTTATGAGTTTTGAAACATCCATCTTATGAGAAATCCGATTCATGCAAGCTTGTTTACATGTGAGACTTGTGAGCATCATCATAGAATCAAAACATAACTCTTGTGAGCATCATGATAAGTGTCGCGACCCAAAATACCCCCTAGGAGTTAAGGATACTTTGACTCGTGACCGCCGTATCACACCTCCAGTATGATACATAAGGCACACGTGGAAACCTGTCAGAGTACCTGAATATACATAGCGGAAACGAAAAACAATGCACAGCGGAAAAATAAAATACTAAACATAGCGAAAGCAAAATGAACACTCCTATAACTTGGCTTAAGTAAGAACCAACAAGTATACATGTGTGAGAAACCCAAAAGTGGAGTGGACAAACCCCACACTCACATAACAAAATGACACAAGTTCTAAGTCGGTCGATCAACAGAAATCGAAGTCACGACTCCTATCTAAAGCACCATCGTCATGATAGTGATCCATGGAAGGCTTCGGGTCAGGGTACTCTTCCTCGACCCAAGGTTCTTCGCCACACAAATCGAATGGAACCCGAGCACCTGCCGATCATAACAATATCGACTGAGCATGGAATACTCAGTGTATACAAACTAATAACAATAAAGCGGTTAGGCATGGAGCATACAAGACATGGAGAATGAAATCCGTAAAATCCTTAAAGCATGGAAACCGTGAAAACATATGTGAGATAATATTCGAAACCAAAACTGTAACCGTGTGAGTCAATCGATAATCATAGCCTTATGAGTTCTTGTGAGTTCAAGGAGTTACTTAGAGTCATTATGATCTGTAGAGACATAGAGCATAGAGCAATACCGTAGAGCATTTCCATAGAGCATATCCTTAGAGATCTTAGAGCATTTCATTGTGATCCGTGGAGCTTGTGAGACGATCTTAGAGCATTATCATAGAGTTTCCTTGTGAGCATGGTATGATCCTTAGAGCTTGTGAAACGATCTTAGAGAAATCATAGAGTTACTTAGAATCATTCATTATTCGTCTTTTCGTGAAAACCCTTGTTTGTACTTTGAGAAATCCATGGAAACCATCGGTTCATGCGAGACATGCGAGCATATGCACTTAATAAGAGAAATCATCGTATTTAAGCATAGAATCCCTTAGAGGTATTTTATCAAACACTTAGAGTGCATCATAATAGTAACCTTCATCCAAGTATATAATCACACCTTTTCATACATAAAATCAATACATATAGATAGGGCATAGATAAGAAGAATCATAATTAGTAACTAGTAGGATTGCAAGATTGTAGTAGAGTGTATCTACCTTAGAGAAATCAATGAGTTTGACTCCCAATGGCTGGAACAAGCAAGAACAGTGAGTTCTTGGTTGGAAAACACCAAATGGAAAGGAAGAACTTGATCTTCCACAAGCTTGAACGATCACCAAGGACCTCTCCTCCTTCTCCTCTTCAAATCCCTCAAAAATAATGCACAAAGGGTTTGTGAAACCCTAAGGCACGAATCCAGCCCTTTTATAGGCAAAGGGTGATGGTTAAAGTCTTAAACACCCTTAATGAAGAAAATCTGCGTATGACCGATCGATCGGTGGTATGGACCGAGCGATTGGTGGCTTACCGGTCGATTGGTGTTATGACCGAGAGATCGGTCAAAAACACACTCTCTGGAATTTTTCCCCATACAAAAAAGTTGACCGTGCGACAGCTATCGAGCGATCGGTAGTTGACCGATCGATCGCAGGTAATGACCGAGCGATCGGTCGACCCCTGTTTTGCTGAAAAACCTTGTTTACACCACTCGAATCTTCCCTAATGCACTTCCAACACTCTTTTATGCTTTCAGCACATTCCCTAAGGACACATAGACCCATTGGAACATATACGCCATAATTCCAAACACATATATTAACATAAGACCCATAAGTGTACAAAACCACACTTGGGCACTATTCACACACTATTCATTCTTAGTGAAATGAAATTTCAGGGCTCTACAATAAGCATAGAAGAATTAGAATATTTAGGTATATTCATAGATAGTCATACATCATAGAATTCCATTGATAAGATAGCTTACAAACACTTCAAATTTCATCATCAATAAACCAAGAACATACTTAGAATATGGTTTTCTTCAAAAATAACACAAGGTTAGATAGTAGAAGGTATCTACCTCAAAAGGAAGTTTTTACACTCATGTGGAACAAGAAATCAAGCTTGAGGAAAATTGGTTGAAGCTTTGAGAAGCCTGAACCTTAATTGGAAAACAAATCAAAAACCCCTCTTTTGATTTAAGAATTTACGAATAACCTTGGGTAGAAAACCCAAGCTCTAAAACACCAAAAATAGTAAAATACCAACCTTAAAAGCGAGGATTTAGCTTCACTTTGGTCTAAGGAGACTGGTTTGAGAAATCAAAGTGTTCTGCTTCTTCTTCTCTTCTTCAATCTCTCAAAATTTATGCTTTAGGTTTAGGTAAACCCATACCCACGAAATCCCATCTATTTACAGGCTAAAGGGTGCCACAAATCCCAAAATATCTGAGGAAAATATCCCAAAATATCTCCCATGGTTGGTGGAAGAGTTCTAGGCTGTTACAGGGTCATTTTTGGCCATTTCGGGTCCAACTCGTTGACAAGTGACGATCACTCGTCTACTAGTGATGTTATGACAGGCCTGGGTTTTTCCCACTTTGATATTTTGGCCATAAATTTTTACTCGCTTATCTGATTTTCACGATTCAACTTTCGTTGTATTCTTCTTCGAAAGGGCTACAACTTTCATGTTTTACAAATTTTCTAATTTTTCTGTCTGCATGGAGGAAATTGCCCTTATAGCTGATTGATCTGAAAATGGCTTTCAGCAGCCCAGATTTTCAGCAGACTGGCTTCCGAAAATCTGACATTTGACCCAACCTTGACTCAAAATCTGAAAAAGTGATAAACATGAACCTCAAAGAGGATTAAGAATCACTCGATTCCGATCAGCAGTGAGAGTTCTAGAGCCCTTTAAAGTTGAGGGTATGTTTGGGCATCCCTTTCTTTGACACTTGAAGTATGTTATACTCTCATTTTTCATTTTTCCCCAACCCCCAAAAACACATTCCATACATATTTTGATTCATTCAAAACCTCTTTTCATTATAAAACATGAACTCACAATTTCATTAAGGCTTTAGGCCTTGAAGAAACTATTCACAACACTATTCACATGAACAGTGAACCTAAATTCCAGGGTTCTACATTCACACTTTGGGTATTTTATACCCTTACTTTTACCCACTTAGAGTATAATTATACTCTATTTTTGAGACTCAATACACGCACATCGAACCATCATTGAACTGAGAAACATCCAAGAAGATACATAGAGGCATTGACCTTTATATGCACTATTCACATAACACTTAAGAATATGTTTTATACTCTTTGCTTGCTTTCCCAAAGACACCTCACAACCCATTACTCATACACTAAACTGACATCATAGTCAGGCCATGTGAAAACCCTCGCTCTCATTAACCAAACCCAACTAAAATGAAGGCCTTTGGCCCTTCCAATACTAGTGCCCTTGGCACTAATCACAGTGCATGTGAACTTGGTTTTCACCCCTGAGGCTCACAACACTCACAATCCTCAACTCATACCACAAATCACATGTTTTACACAAAAATATATTCCCCTTAGAATTAACCAAATGCCAAGATAACACAGAATACCTTGGCTGGAACACACCTAGTGCAAAGCACTATTCACTCACATGATCAGTGTTTGCAGAAAATCCAGGGCTCTGCATCCTCCCCCCCTTAAAGAAATTTCCTCCATGAAATTCTGACGATACTACATGCGGGGATATATATATATATATATATATATTTTTTTTTTTTTTCTCACTCTTTATTATCCATAACTAAGTCAAGCAATGTATAACAACATCCATAGAATATAAGGTTCTATAACCAAAAGAGTCATTTCATTCATTTCCTATTTACTATATACAATATTAAAACCGTGTACATCATAGTATAACAAAACATCATAACATTTTACATATGTAAGAGATAAGCCAACTGATCAAAAGACCACCTAGGGCATCTTTTATACTCCAAAATGATATAGATGCGCTACGGTCTCCCATCATGACCCTATACAAAACACAGGCATCTACACCTCAGTCGAGGTGGACGAACTACTCCCAGCTTCCTCCTGGGACGTCCTACCCTCCCAGCTTGCTAACATGCGATCCTTCACCTCCCATGTCAACTTCTTCTTAGCCTGCTTACGGGTGTTTAAAATCTCACTGTATTCTCGAGCCGGAGGCGAAGGTACCCAAGCAGTTCCATTCGGGTTTATCCGGATGGCCTTAGGTGTAATGGCCTTCATAATCTGTTGGGATAGACCGATCCACTCCGGATAACGTCGCATCAAATATGACTCTCATCCTCTCATAAATCTCCCAGTCTTGCTTAGTGGGAATTCTATACATCCTCAGCATCCCTGCACATGCACACAATTTCCAAATCACTCTCTGATTTTGAAACAGGTCATGTCCAACCAGATTTATAACTTGTTCAACTATGCCCCATGATAATAATCCGAAGAACAATAGCAAAACGTGAGTCTATCATAGAAACCGGAGTATCAACAGGTCATCTCATAGTTGATAGCTCACACTCTAGGATATAGTTCAGATATGGGCATTTACACACACTCTAGGAAGTATACACACATAAAGTTCCTAGCGAAGCTAAGACACGAGGTTCGGTTGAAACATCAACCTGTTTAACTGAGACTGACTAATCAGTCTATGCTTGGAGTACAAATCCCTAGTTAAAAAGAACATACTAATCTCTTGATGACCAACACATAGCTAGGCACTTGCTTATCAACAAGGCACCTAAGTACTATACCTAACTTGTTCTTATTTTGCATTAAGCACACATAAGTTCATACATCACAATATATTGCACATATAGTAGTATAATAGCATGTTTTACAATCATCATAAAATTTCAAACTAGGTTCCTACTTCTTTGATTACTGCGTCTCATGACGATAGTCCTAATATCAATAACACAACGCGAGTCTAATATGAATAAAGTTCTTTGAATACTTCAATGAGCATATAGTGCTTACATAGCACATCGTATACATTAGAGTATGCAAATAATAGCATAGGCATACCATAGAACTCCTAGTTAACTTAGCATTTTCTTAGCAATGCTAAGCTCTCACACTTGGTTAAAGTATTAACCGATTTCATATTTAAGCCATTAACCGGCTTAAGACTAAGACTAAATATTAGTCTATACTTGGAATACGACTCCTAACTTCTGCTCCGCTTAGAAGACAACCTAGCCCAAGGAAACCAAATTCCCTTAGCTTGACACCCACTATGTTGCTATCTCAACCTACAATGAGAACAAACTCAAATTCGAATGAGATATGTTTTCCTTGAAGAACAACCTCGACTGTAGGGATTCAAATTCCTAAGTATTGATACTAATCTTGTCGTAGTATCAACATACAAGACTCAAAGAACACCCTTAAGTCCCTTTGGTTCTAATGCCTTAGCTCTGATACCAAGTCTGTTGCGCCCCAAATACCCCCTAGGAGTTAGGGATACTTTAGCTCGTGACCGCCGTGTCAAACCATCCCGTATGACACATAAGGCATACTTAAAATCCTGTCAGAGCGCACAAGTTATACACAAAGCGGAAGCAATTCAAAATAAGATACTCCTATCTTTAGGTTCAAGTTGGAACCAACAAAACATATTCAAAAAGATGGAGTGGACAGGTCCCACTCTCAATACTATCAAATTGTAAGTATACTCTCCCTCTTTCTCTCAACAAAAGTCTAATTTAGGCCACCTATCTAGTACTCCATCATCTTGATGATCCATAGAAGGCTCCACCAGCTCATAGTACTCTTCTTGTATCCAAGGTTCTGAACCATAGATGTCGAAGGGAGCAGGTGCACCTGCCGACATCAAAATGTACGGCTGAGTATTGAAACACTTTGCGGGTACCAACCACTAGCCAACAATGTGATAACAAGATCATGCATACAGTTATAGAACTCATAGAGTGTAGAGCTGTAGCACCCCGGACTTTTTCATCCTTAATGATTAGCACCTTCGTAGCTAATTGGCCGTTTTTGTAGTCTAATTAATAAATAAGGGAGAAATCGGAAATTCCGAAACGTCAGAAATGTGCGTTTTCGAAAGACGAACCCAACGCAAGTTGAATCGTCTAAATCCGACGAGCGAGTCAAAAGATATGGTCAAAACAGTCCAGACATACAGAGAACCGATCGCTCGGTCCAGTCAGCGATCGATCGGTCCATAACCGATCGATCGGTAGCTATCGCGCGGTCAGAAATTTTGTATGGGGAAATTTTCCAGAGAGTGAGTTTTTGACCGGTCGATCGGTCATAAACACCGATCGCTCGGTAGGCAACCGATCGATCGGTCATAACCACCGATCGCTCGGTCTTCGCGTTTTTGCAGAAATTTCAGTAAGGGCGTTTTCGTCTTTTGGGTGTTAAACCCTTACCCATAAGGGTTTGCTCGACCCTTTGAGCCCTCATTCACAACCCTTAGACATTTTGAGAGATAGAGAGAGAAGAGGAGAAAGCTCTAACCTAGGGTTTGGTTTTGAGAAGGAAATCAAAGGGGGTTTAAGAACCATAGCTCACCCCAACTCAAGTTGCTTCAAAATCGAGGCTCAAGCTCGTGTGTGAACCATTCTCCAAGCTAGGGCAGCAACCCAAGCACGTTTTTGAAAGGGGTTTCTTCCTCAACTCAAGTCTCCTTCAAGCAAAGGTGTTCTTCTTTCAAGTTGGAGCTTCAATCAAGGTTTCTATCAAGGATCAAGCCTTGATTTAAGGTTAGTACACCCTACTAACTTACCCTAGCAATAAATCTAGGTTTTCCTTATGAAATATGATTCTTGTTAGTATGTTTTATTCTTTACAAAATGTGTTATCTATAATAAATATAAACAAGATAAAGAAATGGTAGGGATGCTTGGATGGAGGTTGGATACGGTGATTGGATGCCGAATGTGTGATGTATGATGTGTGATTGGAAAATGGAGGATGGGCATAGTACAAATAATAAACTTACCATGGTGTGATTGAATGGAAAATATGCATTTAAAAGAAAGAGATAAACTACTAAGGAATAATGTATGAAAGTGTTTGACAAAATACCTAAACTATGAATAAATGATCTAAATGAAGAATATAGAAATGGGTTTTATGCATGCGTTCTTATAAATGATAAATCGATCAAATGTTATGCAAATTACTTAAGTTACCCATGTTCATATCATGAATTGAATTGCAATGCCATGTCTTGACGATCCTCATTATCATGATAGTCACTATTGACACGTACACGAGCACGCATGATAGCATGAACCGAGATTTCAAGAGCATGTGCATATAATAAACACAAGTGCATTGCATAACAAGGAGGTTGGTAGCCCAGGGAGGATTCGGGTACTAACCTCTGGCTCACAAGTGCATTTCATAACAAGGAGGTTGGTAGCCCAGGGACATTCGGGTGCTAGCCTCTGGCTCACAAGTGCATTGCATATCAAGGAGGTTGGCAGCCCAGGGAGATTCGGGTGCTAGCCTCTGGCTCACAAGTTTACAAGATGGAGGTTTACAAGATGATGATCATGCATTCATGCATGCACGCATACATGATTTCTACGAGGCATACCGGGACATGACAAGGGTTTCAAGCATGAGTTTTATTGGCATTTTCGCATTCATGTACGCACGTCAGGATGCTTGTATTGTGTCATGCCCTATACTGTTTCTTTGTGATGTTTCTATTACTGCTTGTATGATATTACTGTTATGTGTTTTTATTACTGTTATGGTCTGCTAGTAGCTTGTACTCGCTGAGTATTCCATGCTCAGCCGTACTTTCATGTCGGCAGGTACTGAGGGAGCCCTCGACCCGGAGCCTTGGGTCGAGGAAGAGTATATAGAGGAGAGAGAGTCGGCTATCCCATTACAGTCTCAGGCGGACCGAGACCTCGATGAGTGGCCATACCTCGACTACTGTTGAGGGGAGAGTATGAGAGGGTTTGGTGTATTTTGATATTTTGATAGGTGGGCCTGTCCACCTTAGGCTTAGACATGTCTTGTATTTATGTTAACTTGGAATACTATTTTGGATCATCAGAAGAAATGAAAATTTGTTTACGCTTCCGCATATATGATAGTTTCCGCGCTCTGATTATCGTTATGAGTACTGTATTTTATCTTGTGCATTACAGGATGGTTTGATAGGTTCGCAGTGTGACACCTAAAATATCCCTAAACTCCTAGGGGGTATTTTGGGCGTTACAAGAGCATAAAACAAATGTGCATATTTTTCAAAATCATTGCCTTGTGAGCTTTCGTGTAAAAACATCATCTTATGAGGTCTTGCGAGAATTAATAGCTTACGAGTGTGTCTTATGAGTTCTTATGAGCATGGAGCACTTATGAGTTCTTATGAGATCCATACAGAATGTGAGGTCCTTAGAGCATATGAGATCTTAGACATTGAGATCCTTATGAGCATGAGTAACCGATCTTAGAAACCAACCCAAAGTTTGGCATAATCACCTATGAGTTTTTGTGTGTTTCCTTAAAACAGTTCTTATGAGTTTTGAAATATCCATCTTATGAGAAATCCGATTCATGCAAGCTTGTGTACATGTGAGACTTGTGAGCATCATCATAGACTCAAAACATAACTCTTGTGAAAATCATGATCAGCATAGAAGACTTAGAATATTTAGGTATATTCATAAAAGGTCATACATCATAGAATTCCATTGATATGATAGCTTACAAACACTTCAAATTTCATCATCCAATAAACCAAGAACATACTTAGAATGTGCTTTTCTTAAAAAATAAAACAAGGTTAGACAGTAGAAGGTATCTACCTCAAAAGGAAGTTTTTACACTCATGTGGAACAAGAAATCAAGCTTGAGGAAAATTGGTTGAAGCTTTGAGAAGCCTGAACCTTAATTGGAAAACAAACCATAAACCCCTCTTTTGATTTAAGAATTTACGAATCACCTTGGGTAGAAAGCCCAAGCTCTAAGACACCAAAAATAGTAAAATACCAATCATAGAAGCAAGGATTTAGCCTCACTTTGGTCTGAGGAGAATGGTTTGAGAAATCAAAGTGTTCTTCTTCTTCTTCTCTTCTTCAATCTCTCAAAATCTATGCTTTAGGTTTGGGTAAACCCATACCCACGAAATCCCCTCTATTTAAAGGTTAAAGGGTGCCAAAAATCCCAAAATATCTTAGGAAAGTATCCCAAAATATGTCTCATGGTCGGTGGAAGAGTTCTGAGCTGTTACAGGGTCATTTTTAGCCATTTCGGGTCCGAGTCGTCGACGAGTGACGCTCACTCGTCGACTAGTGATGTTATGACAGGCCTGGGTTTTTCCCGCTTTGGTATTTTGGCCATAACTTTTGACTCGCTTATCTGATTTGGACGATTCAACTTGCATTGGATTTTTCTTCAAAAGGGCTATAGTTTTCATGTTTTACAAATTTTCTAATTTTTCTGACTTCATGGAAGTCTCATGTCTGTATACCAAGTTCAATAACATAACGTCCTATTAAGGAACGTTTCCAATCCATTGGAAGTCTCCATCGCCCTACAAGATACTCAGATAGATTTTTTGACATCCTAGGGTGATGATACAGCATACTCGGGACCCAATCCAGGCTCCCCGAAGGTCCACCTGAAGTCCAAGCATCATTACATCCCCAAAAATCCATTATGGGCACTGGCGATCGATTTTCAGTGTGGGGCGATCGATTGCCCATGCAATTGCATGTAGGCGACCGATCGCCCCTATAGGGTGATCGATCGCCCACTGTCCAGTGAGCCTAAATCTGGGTTTTTTTCAACCCTAGACCGAGGGCTACGCCCCTTTACTCATTTTTAAGCGCACATCCACCCTTCCATACATCATCCACGGGATCTCCGACCCTTTTTCATCCACGCCAAACAAAACCATACATTCGACATAGCTTAAAATGTAAAAAATAGAGAAGAGAGAAGGGGTTTTACCTCCCTACATGGATTTCGAGATGACTAGGGAAGAAACGGATACCGCTAAAGTGCTCAGAAGAGCAATCAATCCTAAGGTAGAGCTTCTCTCTCTCAAACTTTGACTTTCTCTCTCTAGCTTTTCCTCTTTCTCTCTCTACACGCGGATCGAGGCACCGGGAAGAAAATAGACATTGGCAACACGTCGAGAGCAATGAAATACTCCAAGTTGGACTCCCCTTTCCTTCTCTTACATTCCCCTGGATATGAGCTCTATATTTAGCGTTTGTACTCAATACAAACACAGCTTGAAATCCCTAACGGATTCAAAACTGCAGTTGTGTGCAACAATTACGACTAAACACGTCTAATATCCAATTAGACGTTATATCTAGTAAGATTTGTTTATGATGGTTTTTGCTTTAGCCCTGATACCAACTGTGAATCCCCGAACCCGCACCTAGGGAATCAAGTTTTGAGATGCGTGCTTGTTCGTCATAAACATGCATGCGGAAGACTTTATCCGTGAAAATGCAGGAAATTTAAACATTTATCAAAATCTTTCAATAAAGCAATATACACTATCATCACAATAGCCATCATCACAAACCATATACCTATATTAATTACATTGAGTTTATTTACGAAAGTAGGTGCCACTAACGCATCGGGTAAAGTCAGTACAATGTCCAAAAGTCTGTAGATCCAACATCTACTGCTCAGGAGCTACGAGATCTGCTGACATGAAACGTCAGTGAGCTACGAAACCCAATAAAAGTATAGTCCATTTAGACTATTTTCCACATAATAACATGCATCAATAATTCTATAATAAATAGTTCAGTTTGCATATTATAGTAAAATAGAACAATATATAATAAACTGTGACCCAAGGTCACTTAGGGTTACGTCACCCTAACTGAGGTTATCGACCTCATTATTTTCTAATTATGAAGTTCATTTATGAAATGGTGTTCATATTACCAAGTTATCATTTCAATCTTCAATCATGTTTCATTTCTAGTCCTTATACTCTATTAACTGGCCACAACCCATAAATGATTATCTTAAAGTCTCTAAATCACAACCATACATGGAGCCATTTGGACTCGCATACGATGCTCTGGCTTTCACCCGATCATGACCAAACCTTGCGTATACCAACCCAAACTACCTGAAATTCGACGATTCTATGCCAAACCCTAAGTACACCGACTCAGAAAAATACACAAACCCTGAGTACGCCGACCTAGACAATTTCATATCTGAAGATTACACACACAACCTTGACATTCACCCAATAAGGGCATACTTCTCAAATCAACTGACTAACAACATCTACTGTGTATTTTCCGCCATTGCCTTGGGTATCAGTCAAGAAGGAACCATGACCAATTGCCTACCGTCATATTCAGGCTAGTCTAGAGAGGCACCTCGGCTCTTTACAGATGTTGATATCTCCTGACGTTCTACCAAGAAGGGACCCCGATAGACACGGTGCTCACATCTTTTGACCCAACCAGAGAGGAACCCCGGACTATAAACTATTTGATAATCAGCCACTTTAAACTCCCTAGGACTCCGACATCTCCTGACTATCAGTCACGGAGGAATCATGAGCCTTACTGGACACCGCCACTCCTGACCTAGTTAAAGAGGAACTATGGATGACCTACACAAACAGACCGACATCTCCCCACTATCAGCTCGGAGGAAACACAGGCCTTACCGGACACCACCACTCCTGACCGAGTCAAAGAGGAACCACGGATTATACTTAACTTTGATTAGGTTTTCTAACCATAGGACTAACCCAAGTTAACTCAAGCCTCACTTGATTAACTGAAACAGTTGGTCTCAACCCGTATACCAAGTTTAATAACATAATGTCCAATTAGGGAATGTGTACAGGCCAATGGATGTCTCCATCGACATACACTACACTCATATAGAATTTTTGACATCCTAGGGTGACGATACAACTTACTTGGTGTAAAGTCCATGTTTTAGTGTTGGCTTATTTTAGTGTCAAAACAAGTGAGTCTAGTGTGTAAAGTCATGGCTTTTTGTGGACTAAATTCTGAGTCCAAAAGTGGGTATAGTACTCCTTAGGTCACATCATCCGGTTCGATGAAAAGCAAAGAAGATGCCATGATAAAGCATGAAGAATCATCACCCAAGAATGACTCAAGTTTTAGGATGGTAAGTGAGACCTAGAAGACCAAAAATCATTCACACGAAAATGCCCAAAATCATAGAAAATGATTCCAAAAAAGCCTAGATCAAGTGAAGCAAAGCATTAGGGATTAATAGGAAGAAAAATGCTAAAAATGAACCTCAGGATCAACCCTGACCATTTTGGGTCGACCCTGACCCTCAAGAAATTTGTATGAGAAAATTTTCCAGAACATGAGATAAATGAGGGTCGACCCAAAGTGGTACTTGGGTCGACCGAAGTGCACACTTGGGTCGACCCGAATCACTTAGGGTCAACCCTGATATGGAAATTCTTGCTATTTTGGTTTTTAGCAACTTCTATAACTTGGTTTTGGGTTCTCTATTTAATGTGAACCCTTCTAGTCCGTGGAGAGAGATTTTGAGAGAGGATTGAGAGGATTTTTAGCTATCTCTAGAGTTCATAGAAACTCCATATTTGTTTTATCTCCTCCCCTTTATTATTTTCTCTTTCAACCTAGAGTTTGCAAGCCAATGTTCCATTATTACTTGCTTGGACTTTCCCATTGATGGAGTCCATCTAGGATTTGATTTTAATCAAACCATCAACCCGTTCTGGAAAGAACAAATTGGCTGGAGTGTTCCGGAGCCTTTGCGAAGGAGATCGATCCGAGGAGGATCATGGATGTGATATTTGGTTGGTGGAATCCGAAGCCGTCATTGACGGAGATCGATCATGGAGATTGTGGTTGTCGAGACACAAAGAGATGAACATGCTACTGTGGTAGATTGTGAGGCTTGCGAGATCGTGATTGCTTTCGGAGGCATGGAGGATTGAGTACTGAGGATCGTAGTGTCGAGTCTAATTGAGTACAGTTTGAGTCTTGTAAGTATTTGTTTCTTTGTCTTAGTGGATTCTCATGACTGGATTAGGTCCCGTGGTTTTTCCCAGAAGGGTTTCCACGTAAAAATCCTTGTGTTGTGGTTTGCTTGTTTCCCTTATTCCACACTTTAAGTTCATCATCCCTTAATTAATAACTTAATTATTAAATATTAAAAAGGGTAGAAAGACTTTTAGGGAAACCTAGCCATCCCCTCTTAGATTTGTGAGTTCTTGACTCAAACATAGATTTGGGATTCACTGGATTTAAAATTTTCACCCGGGACCCAATCCAGGCTCCACAAAGGTCCACCCGAAGTCCAAGCATCATTACAGCCCCAAAAATCCATTTTGGGCACTAGCGATCGATTGCCAGTGCTGGGTGATCGATTGCTAGTTCTGGGCAATCGATTGCCCAGGCATTTGCATATAGGCGATCAATTGCTCACTATCCAGTGAGCCTAAATTCAGGATTTTTCAACCTTAGACTGAGGGCTACACCCCCCCCTCATTTTATATCTTCAGATCTTGAAGCAGTTGCTGATTGGCAAGGAGCTACGTTTGATAGAGTTTGGAAAGTGTACCGATGCAATTGTGGCACCAAAAATAAAGGGTACTAACGCATTTGCTTATAATGGGTTATTGTGATGACCAGTTGTTATTTCTTATGGAAGCTCATAATAAAAGTTGAAAATCCTCACATTTTCGTGGGTAAAGTCTTCTGTATGCGTGGTTATGAATAGACACGCATCTCAGAACAGGATTCTTTAGTCATGGGTTCAGGGCATCATACATAGCCCGGAAATTTTTTTCTAAACTTCTTATCCAATTCTCCACCTTTAGCAAATCAGTCGTACCTGAAAAGATTGACAGTCCAGGTCTTTTAAACTTCTCCAATCTCATTGCATGCCCATGTTCCAGCATGGTAGCAATAGGGTTACGACTACTATTTCCATTTCCATTCATATTTTGGGTCTGCTGTTGCTGAATCAGATTGGCTAGAGCCGAAATAGCCTCAAAGGCCCTAGCCAAGGTATTCTCAGGTTCTGAATCAGAGTACGGAAGAACATATACAAAGCATAAAAGTCTACTAAGCAACATCCTCTAAAAGTCTATTTCAAAACTCTCTCAACTAAACAAAGCATAAACTAAGAGGTATAGATACCCAAGCCTCCGGTTCCTTCCTCGGAAGGCTCACCTTCTCCTGCTTCCTCAATGTAAGCTTCCTCAATCCACGGCTCCGCCGTGTACTCCTGCTCTAAACCTGCCAAGACAAAAGCAAAAGTTTGGCTGAGTACAAAAGTACTCGATTTATATAAAATCCAACCAAAAATAATAATATACATGCGCATAGTTAGAAACATATCCAATAGCATAATAACATAATCAGAGTATGGAAGAACGTATGCGTATATACATCATATCATCACCTTGACTCGTGTACTTGTGAGAATCTTAGACTTAGAAGATAATACTCTTAGAGCTGCTTATGCTTATGAGACCACGTGCTTGTGAGATGCTTATGCTTATGCACTTATTCAGATCATACAATGATGTGACATGCCGTTCTTGGTGGATACGGACCATGTCTAAGAAATCATATGGTTGGCATGCCGTTCTTGACGGATACGGACCATGCTTAAGAATCAAATGGTTGACATACCGTTCTTGGCGGATACGGACCATGTCATGCTTATGCTTATTCAGAATGTTATACGTATGCCATGCTCATGCTTGTGGTCCACATGTGTGACTTGTGAGACTCTTATCTTAACATACACGTGCATATGTGCTTAAGTGTCGAAATTAACATTCGAGTTGGTAATTGCTTAGATTTCCGATCTCCCACCATAGAAACTCCACTATACTGTCCCATACCAAATAGTTAGAGAATTCTCGGTTTGAGAGATGTTCCTCTAAGTTCTTACCTTCCCGACTATCAATTTCCATGCAAGTAATTAGACATACTTAACGAACAATCACATATACATATCTTATCATAATTCATAATCAATTTACCACCATATCATAAGAGTATAATAGCAGTTATCCTCTCAAGCATTTTCACAAACACCTTGAGTACGCGTAATATGAATCCATTGCCCTTCTACATTTTTAAGAATTCATCAAACCATAATCCATCCATACAATGTAACGCCCCAAAATACCCCCTAGGAGTTTAGGGATACTTTAGGCGTGACTATACGTACCTGCCAAACCATCCTGTCATGAACAAGATAATTAAAGTACTAAACAATGATAATCAGAGCGCGGAAGCTAAACATAAATGCGGAAGCGTAAAATAACTTTTTCTTTTCTTCTAAGATTTCCAAAATAGTATTCCAAGTTAACATATATACAACATATCTAAGTCTAAGGTGGACAGGCCCACCTATCAAAATGTCAAAATACATAAGCACCCTCTCGTACTCTCCCCTCAACAGTAGTCGAGGTACGGCCACACGTCAAGGTCTCGATCCGCCTAAGACTGCAGTGGGATAGACGGCTCTCTCTCCTCGATATACTCTTCCTCGACCCGGGCTCCCTCGATACCTGCCGACATGAAAGTACGGTTGAGCATGGAATACTCAGCGAGTACAAGCTTCTAGCTATCCATAACAATAATAAACACGCAAGAAGTAGTACAATACCAATCATCAATTCCAGGCAATAGTAAGATCATAGAATCAAACAATATTAAACATGGAGCAATATTATCATCTTGATGTGCATGAATGCAAAAACGCCGACAAAACTCATGCTTGAAAACCCGTTTCCATGTCTCGGTATGCATTGTAAAAATCATGTATGCGTGCATGCATGAATGTCTTGTCATCATCTTGTAACCTTGCATCTTGTAACTTGTGAGCCAGAGGCTAGCACCCGAATCTCCCTGGGCTGCCAACCTCCTTGATATGCAATGCACTTGTGAGCTAGAGGTTAGTACCCGAATGTCCCTGGGCTACCAACCTCCTTGATATGCAATGTTTTCTTGTGAGCTAGAGGCTAGCACCCAAATCCCCCTGAGTTGCCAACCTCCTTGATATGCAATGCACTTGTGAGCCAGAGGTTAGTACCCGAATGTCCCTGGGCTACCAACCTCCTTGATATGCAATGTTTTCTTGTGAGCCAGAGGCTAGCACCCGAATCCCCCTGGGCTGCCAACCTCCTTGATATGCAATGCACTTGTGAGCCAGAGATTAGTACCTGAATGTCCCTGGGCTACCAACCTCCTTGATATGCAATATTTTCTTGTTGTTATTATATGCATATGCAATTGAAATCGCGGTTCATGCTAACATGCGTGCTCGTGTATGTGTTAATAGTGACCATCGTGGAATGAGGATAGCAAGAGAGATATGGCATCGTAATTCGATTCATCATATAAGCATAGGAGCACTTAAGAAATTTGCACATTACTTGATCACATTACTTGATCAATTCATCATTCATAAGAGTACATGCATGAGGCCTATTTCCATTTTCTTCATTCAAGTCATTATTTCATAGTTTAGGTATTTTGTCAAACACTTAGCATGCAAGTTTCCTCATTGTTCATTTTCTCATTTTTAGTGCATATTTTACATTTAATCACACAAGGTAAGTTTATTATTTGTGTAATGCCCATCCTCCATTTTCCAATCCGCAACCCACACATACCATACATCACTCATTCGGCATCCAATCGCCACATCCAACATCCATCCAAGCATCCATACCATTTCTTTATCTTGTTTATATTTATTAGGGATGATACATTTCACAAGAAAGCAAACATAATAGCATAAATCACATTTCATGAAGAAAACTTAGATTTATTGCTAGGGTAAGTTAGTAGGGTGTACTAACCTTGAAGAAGAGAAGAAAACCCTTGAAAAACGCTGTGGAGAACGCTGCCCTAGCTTGGAATGGGACTCCACACGTGCTTGAGGTTGGTTTTGAGAGATCCAAGCTTTTGAGATGGTCATGGGTTCCAAAACCCCTTGATTTTCTCAAGTTGATGCCCTAGGGTGAAAACCCCTTCTCTCCTCTCTCACTCCCTCTCAAAATATGGCTAAGGGTGTTTATGAACACCCTTGGCTCGAGCCAACCCTTAAAAATAAGGGTGGAGTGGCCAAAAGACCAAAAAACCCCTAAATTTTTTTTTCAAAATCACGTAGGACCGATAGATGACCAATCTACCGGTAGTGGACCAATCGATCGGTGCTTATGACCGATCTACCGGTAGTGGACCGATCTCTCGGTCTTGACTAGTGCTGCAGAACGCACTTTAGTATTTTGGCCATAACTTTTGAGTCGGTGCTCCAATTTTGACGATTCAACTTGCGTTGGATTCGTGTTTCGAAGGGGAACAACTTTTATGTTTTGAAAAAATTCTAATTCTTTTTTATTCATGGACAAAAATTCCCCTAAAGATGACTGGTCTGCAATGGGTTACGACAGCCCAAATTTGCAGCCGGCCCGATTTTGGAAATCCCACTTTTGACTCAAGCCCGACTCAAAATCAGGGAAAGTGATCAACATGAACCTTGAAGAGGGTTCTAATACCTTTCCAAAAATTCAGTAATCACTCAATTCTAAGCAACGATGGCTAAACTAGAGCCCTTTAAAGTTGAGGTAAATGCCGAAACATACCTTTTCGACACCTAGAATACCTCGAGTGTTTTCACACTCTTTTCTCCTTGTGTCCAACACCCTACTCACACCTCATAAATCATCCTCCATAATTCTTTAACCCACCTCAATGATCATTAAATTCACACCGACATGCATGAGAGGCTCCAGTCTCTCTAGCCTCATGCACTAGCACTATTCACCAACAACCCATTGAAACACGTAGGGTATTTGTACCCTTGATTTCACTTACTTCGAGTATCTTTACACTCTCTTTTTATGACTCAAACCATGTACCTAAAACCCTCAATTGACTAATCATAATATCAAGAACACAATGGGAGGCCTTAGGCCTTCACACATACCATACAAGGGCACCTTTCACTGGCACTATTCATAGTATAGTGAACTTGAATTTCCGGGGTTCTACATACAATCCATTCACCATTCACATCCACATATTAATCCCATCCTCCATACATTCTATCCACATTTCCATCCACATTTCCATCCATAATTAGCTTAATTCATAGAAAATTTGGGAAAAATGCATCGAATCTCTATTCTATCATTCCTATCATATTAACATTCACAAAACATTAAAATAGAGTTGATTAGGATAGTATATCACCTTATGAATCCTTCCCTTGGATCAAAATGCCTCCCGAGGTGATTTGGGGAAGCTTTTCCAAGCTCTCCTTTGCAATATCCAAGCTATCTCCTTCTTCCCCTAGAAATCTTTCTCTCAAAACCCTAGGTTTTCTCTCCATTTTTGCCAAATTAGGTTAGAAATAGGTAGAGTATTCTAATACCCGAATAGGATCCTATTTATAACCCCAAGGTCTGAGAACCAAAAGACCAAAAAGCCCTTACTAAAATTCTGTAAAAACACAAAAGACCGAGCGATCGGGGGTATGACCGATCGATCGGTTCTCAATCGAGCGATCGGTGTTTCTGGATCTGAGCGATCGGTGAAAACAACCTCTCATAGAAAATTTTCCCTACAAACCATTTCTAGACCAGTCGATAGATACGATCGATCGCTACTTCTGACTGAGCGATCGGGTTCGTACAGATCGATCCCTAGCGATCGGTGCTCTGCAGATTTTGACCCATTACGTTTTGGCCATAACTTATGACTCGCTTGTCGGATTTCGACGATTCAACTTGCGTTGCTTCTTTCATGAAAGGAACATTTTGGCATTTTAGAATTTCCAAATTCCCTTTCAATTATGAACCAAAAAGTCCCCAAAGTGATTGAGACCTCTTAATTCCATCAGACAACACACTTGGAAAACCCGCCTTTTGACGCTTAGCTTAGACTACTAACATATGGAACAACAAAATTACACAGAGAACCTCAAAGAGGTGTTCCCATACCTTTCTACTGAGTGCAAGACATCGCCCTCCTCCCGAATTCACAATAATGGTGCCCCCAAAAATGGGGAGAGCTTACTAAAGTTCAGGGTGTGATTTGACATCCTTCCGCTAACACTTTGTTTAAGCCTTCACACAAATATACTAGTTAGATAAAATACAAAACAATAAACATAAAAGGACTATAATACCCTACTACTGGGACTTCAATAAATACATGAAAAACAGATTGGGGTCTCTACAACCTGTCTAGGGTCATATCAGCCACTCCAAATAACGGCATGCTCAATACCGTTGCCATACTCCTCGTAATGCGTCCTTTACCTGTCCCCCCCCCCGTCGTGGGAGTTCTATGCATTAGCGGCCGGCATCGTTGCCGACCCCTGCAACATATTTCAACCCATCGTCCCAACAAACTGCATGCTTTTCGCCCGCAACACTCTGTCATGTACACTCCGCCCTAAGACATCTCCCTCACTAAGGAACACTACTGTAAACTAGGTGGGGACCGATAAGGGGCGAAGACTGAGACCACCCATACAGCACACGTTATTTTGGCTATGAACAAAAACAGGTTTGATTGGTGGTATGATGTTAATTGCTCTTGTGGCAGTTGAATACCAACCATGAAGAAACCCAAGAGTCAGTGCGTAAGGACCACTAAACGTTGCGAGACACAGGTCCGGTCATATATATTCCACGCAAGCGGAAGACTTTGTTGGACATATGCCCTGACAAGTCATTAGATTGTAAGATTTTAGTATGATTAGATTAAATAAAGACATTTCTTTATGATAATGGAAGTAGTGTAGGTAATTGACCAGGCTCATGGAGATGATCTCTACGATAGGCGATATTGACAAGGTCTCTAGGAGATATGGTAGGAAGATATGTGATTGGTTCGTTGGACTGACCAACTAGGGATATAGCTTTCCAGGTCTTATACCTGAATAGAGTCATAGCATGGGTGAGCTGGGACTGCACTTTAAATTGGCCAAAAACTTGCAACAATGATTAGGACTCAGTTCTCAATGGTATATGAGAGTAGTTTTAAATCTCATAAAACGCCCTACTTATACGAAGAGGTAACGATGCAGACATAGGGGGTGCTTAAATCAACGTGTGAAACGTACTTGACAGTCAATGCAGAGACCTCCAAGATAAGCATACGCTACGATGGTCTTCAGTCACATTAATGCTTGCTGGATCCTCCAGATCTGGCCGAGTTCTTGTAATTGATACTGAGGACAGTGATTGGTGTTATTGATTGCACTAAGTACTATCTACTGTGAGGACTACAATAAGATGCAGTGTGGATAATCAGAAAGTGTTTGAGTAATGATGAATATCAACCAAGAAATCCATGCTCATGAATTAAGAATTATCCAGGTTTGGGGTAAGACAGTCCATGAAGCTAAAAAGCCGCTAGGTGATTGAATCAAAATCTATTGTTCAAGATCTATTATATTTAATAAAATATTTTTCAAAATGTTTTGAAATTGAGAAAGAGTTCTCAGGGCTAAATCAAATTGTCTTCGAAAACTGGATGTAAATCCGCCCAAAATACCTTAGGAGTTAGGTGGATAGTTTGGGCTCGTAATACCACAACATACCATCCTGCAACAGCATACAAAGAGATACTACGTGGAACCTAGACGCACTTCCTGTGCTGAACTTAACTGATATCTCACCATTACACATGTTTACAATAAATGCATTATAACTAAAACTGTGTACAAGCATCCTTCCCTGGAGTTACAAATCAAGTGGTACAAGATCCCCAGGCATAAAAAACACCCAAGATACATCGGATCTTCTACATCAGACATCACCATAGGGCCACCTTTCTCTAACACCACGAGATATCTCAGGTGGATGATAATGCCGAGCAAATTCTGCTCTCACGAACCACCTGCTCCACAGGAACTGGGCGTCATAGTATCACGTATAGTGACCGGCCGACGAAATGTATGGCTAAGCAGGACATATCAGGGTATATACAGATACTAAACTACCTATGTATGTTCGAATGCATTACACACCATACAGATCGGTCATCAAAAGTATTACTGATCTAAGTGCGGAAGTTAAAACAGATAATGGTACAGATATCTTAAACTCATACTTCAAATCATACAGTAGTTAGTGCCGTAAAACAATACGTATATTCCTATCTCTGTGACCGTTCCTATGCATCGTTATGCGGTTCTTAGCTATGGAAGGGTCCTTTATCAGTTATTTTATTTGCGTTGAGGTATTCGCTTCTTGTGAATCCTTTGAGCACGATTGTGAGTTATTGTGAGTGCTTGTGAAGTTCTTGTGAAGCTGCCTCTTATGGAAACAGGGATGTTAAGCCGTAC
This sequence comes from Tetracentron sinense, assembly GCA_015143295.1. NCBI lineage: Eukaryota > Viridiplantae > Streptophyta > Magnoliopsida > Trochodendrales > Trochodendraceae > Tetracentron > Tetracentron sinense. The sequence goes on from JABCRI010000055.1 coordinate 28,740, forward strand.
TTGGTATTGTACAAAACATCCATTTTAATAATCTTAAGACACATAGATATTAGTGCCACGTACCTGGTCTTAGTACAATAGCATAACTTCCTATTACTGGGAGCTGTGAAACGTTGTGAGCTCGGAGAGAGCCCCCTGAGCCAATCGATACTAGGGCCCGTACCGGGTCTTAGTACATTAGCATCATGTACAGTATAATTGTGCGCTAGTGTGAATAGATTTTTAGCCTTTTTGAGCTCATTTACGAACAAAACCATACTCCTTTCTTCCCTTCTCTTCGCACATCTATCTTCAAGTCTATTTTTACTTCCTTTTCCCTTCTCCTATTCCTCCTTTCTTTTTTCGCCTTCCCCTTTTCTTTTTTCCTTTTCTTTTACTTCTTCCCTCCCCCCCTTTTTCTTCTTCTGTTGCCTCTTTTTCTTTAGTT
>JABCRI010000502.1:0-48657 GCA_015143295.1 Tetracentron sinense
GGCTACTGTGGTTCTAACCTCTTTCATGAGCATGCCAATTTTGACAGATAAAAGTCGAACTTATATGACTCCAATAACAAAGAAAATGCAAAGTCCATACACTAACATTCTGTATGCTTGAGACGGCAAAAGCTTAGCTTGGCTTGGCTCATCTCAACACGGTTTGGATGAATCATATATCATAAATGAACATCATGCCATCATGTGTTCACATCATGCCATGCTCATTTCTTTTACGTTTCTTTCAAACGTTCCCTTTTCAAAGCAATTGTAAGGCTCCAAAAAAAAAAAAAAAAAAGGGTAATCCGTAAGAAGATTCAATGCACGTTACCCAAGTCTCCTTTGGTAAGAAAGTAATTGTGCATGCCCCAACATGGTAAGATCTTTCACATTCTCATCTTTTACTGTTTCACTGAAAATGTAGCTAAACAATATGTGGCTTCTTGCTCGTCGTGCCTGTCCAAAGGTGAAGCCGGCGAAGGAACGTGGCGCTACCCCAGATCCTGACCGGTTTCCGGCACAATCTAATGAATCAGCATCCGTTCCAAAAACAGAAACGCACGACACCACGCGTTCACACTATATCAACCAAGTGTGTGCCCACCACACTAAGGAAACTTATAAAAAATATCTTACTTTCCCTTTTCTGTTAAGACAGAATATTAACCAACTTTTCCTTCCCAAGCTACGCTTTTGATCTGCAAAAGAAAACAAAACCAAACCGACCCTCTTTCTCCACCAAAACCGTTGGCAATCAAACAGTCCAAACCATGATTTTTCTTCAAGCTACTGTGGTGATCCAACCTCAATTAGCCGTTTGCTCCAAAGCTTTTCTATAGACCCGAATCTCTTTTTATTTCCTCCTCTCACATTTTTTTTTCAAAAAAATATATTACGGCCTTTAAACAGCCGTGAATGTTGTAGCTGGTGGCCGCTTCGGTATTCAACAGGGAAGAAAACAAAAACAACAAAAAATTGTGTCTATCCTCAACCCGGGAATGACAACAGACCCACCATGCCGGGTTCGTGGATCTGGCAGATTCAGCGGCTCTTAAAGCATTCTGGTTCATCACGACCTTCATGACCGCCTCGAACTTGGAAGCTAGCAATTTCATACGCCCTTTTCATTGCAAAGATTTTGGATAGGCGATTTAGTAATCGACGATCAGAATTGTCTTAAAATTGTTGTTCCCTTAGGGGTAAATTACCTATAATCGCTATCCAAAATTACTGTCTCTAAAGAATTCGAACAGTTAATCAATCTTTATTCCAGAAATTCCTGCACTTGAAAATGATTAGAAAATTGGTAGCTCGTGTGAAGTAAGGTGCGGATCACGTCGCTCTTTTTAAGACATTTCGTGCCCCCCACAGATGCACTGGGTTGCTAGACACGATAACTCCATGATACAACAGTTTCACGCAAATCTATCCCTGACTATAAGCGTGCATAACTTATAGTCGCACACTTACTTTGTTTCTTACCTAGCAATCTCTCAAAAGAAAAATTCTCAAACATAAAAAAACATAATAATAGAGAAAACTTTTTCTAATATTCTTCTTTCAATAGAAGGGAAAATACGTAGTATATATAAAAAACTAAAGCTATCACATTAGTGACTAATAATTGTGACAATAAACCTTTGAAACGTTTCACACTATTAAGGCCTTAAATGGCTATAATAAAATTAAATAAATTAATATTTAATTTATTTTATTTAATTAATTTTGAATCATAATCACCTAAAGGTACAATACAGTTCATGGGCAAACCGGAAAGAAAAAGAACAAAATAAATGAAACAACCCATGAGGAGTTTTTGGCATGAAATGGTGTGACCTGATAGTTAAAACATTACATAAAACCTCTTTGTAAAATAGATTAACAGAAGTTCAATCTATGAAAAGCATAGTCCAATAAGTAGGCAGAGAGAGAGAGAAAATCACACACTCAAGAGTTGCTTTGACAGGGATTTACCTGATTAAACATTAGGGAAATGCTTTTGAGACCACAAGATGGCCAAGACCACCGAGACCGTGCACATATGCACGTGATTTCAGGTGGGGCCCACCATGTGAATGAGGGCCCCACCTGAAATCCCTTGCATTCGTGCAAGGTCTCAGTGGTCTCGGCCCTTTCACAGTCTCAGTAGCAATGTCCTAAACATTATGCTCATCTGATCTATTTATCAGATGGCTATGACCATTGGTTCAGCTCAGTGATGCTTTAGTATGTCATACCTCTTCTAAGCATGTTAATAAGATGTTCACAGTTATAGAGCCAAGTTAAATGCCAAAGGTATTGATTGACTCGACATTCTAGTGAAGCCTCAACTTTTTGTTAACTTTGGATTTATTTTTGTCCTTCTCCGATTACGGGTTATTAAATTTTACGCCTTGATCAACCCAGAGGTAACACAGAGAAGCATCCATGCAAATAACAGAAAATAATGGAAAGAGTAACAAATTGAACTTTATTAAAAATAGAATGAAAACAACCATCCCCAAACTTGTATTACAATGCCGCAATTACAGAAAAATCAATTTCAGACCCAATAAAGAACATATAGAAACCCTAAAAATCTTAAATCTCAAGACTTCCAGGTGAAAATTCATCTACACCCATAAAAAAATATAATATGAAGAAAAAAGTATACCCAGAAAAGGGGCCAAAAAATGGATCAACTGAGTAGGCTAAGGAGTTCATCTACATCAAACATGAAATCAGGATCACATTCTTCTTCCGGATAATGAATTGTGGATTCTATTCTCTCTTCCATCACGGACCTTTGGCTGCTTGTGCTTGCCCCATCCATAACAGAGCCGCTTTGGCTCCTCGTGCTTGCCCCATCCATAACAGAGCCCATCGAAAGCTGCCTCAGCACATTTTCCTTGAGTTTCACCAAAGCTGAGATGATTATCTGCAGCTGTTCAATATCATCGATGCTCTCCATATACTTGTTCCACCGGAACTTTCTCTCAGATTGCTGCAGCTGATTCTCTAAAATAAAGCTGGTATCTTTCTTGGACTCATCTGTTGTATCATTTCCAACAGCTCCACCGAAATGATCAAGTAGGGTTTCGCCATTATCACATACGGATTGCTCTAAAAGGAAGCTGGTATCTTTCTTGGACCCCTCTGTTCTATCATTTCCAACGACTCCACCGAAGTGATCAATTAGGGTTTCAACTGACGATTCGCCGAACGTGAAAGGCTTTCCAGCAGGAGAGAATACTACCATTGCGATCTGAGCGCCTGAGAGAGTGCATAGATCCTTCGCCTTCTTAAATAGACCTTTACGGCGCTTTGAGAAGCATACTTGAAGCTTATGCTTGTCCTCAATCTTCTCCATCTTAAGTTTCTGACGCCCCATTGCAAATTCACAGAGAACGAAGATAAAGAAGAACTAGGATTGAGTTTTTGCAGAGAACGAACAACAATAGAGAATCAGAAAAGTTAGGGTTACAAAGAAGGAAAAGAAAGAATTAGGGTTTTTTTGCAGAGAACGAACGGGAAGGAAGAATCAGGGACGTTGGGATTTTTCGGTCCTTGTTTTGGCTATAAATAGACTAAAGCGCTGCAAGGCGGGATTTTTAATGTTTTGAAAACCAATATGGACCTGACGGTCGAACCGTCCGGACCGTGAACCCGGAGTCGATCGGCTAGTTTTTTTTTTTTTTTTTTGGTCAAGGTAACAATACCACAAGGCAATGCTACAGGTAATAGAAGGGAAAATACACACACACCACTCACACACACACAGCCACATACAACCACAAAGCCCATGAAGAACGGAATGTGTAGAGCATCTGTTTGTCACTTTGTCCAACGTCATTTTGACTTTTAGGTGTGTACGGATAGATTTCTCTTAAAAGGAAAAATATTTCCATATATCGTACCTATAATATAAGAAGTTTTAAAAAAAATTGATGGGCCATGTCCCTTCCCGCCCCTGCCCATCCTTAAGGGTTTACCTACCTATCCTTGGTTTTTCGAAAAAATTATTTTAATATTTTTTTTAACCATGGTTAATTTTTTAAAAATCAAGAATAGGTGCATGAACTCTAGGGGTGGAAGAATCTTTAACCAAAGGGGTGTCAAATATTTTATCTCAAATTCCTTAGCCCGGTCAATTATGACAACTAATTCTAAAAGCTTATGCTTGTTCATGAGCTGTAGGGCTAAGGAATTCTTCAAATTCCTTAGCCCAATCAATTATGTTAAGAGGGAGTTTGGTACCTCTAAACTAAATAGGTAGAGCTTATTTGAAAATGGAACTTATTTGTACTTTAAATTATTAAGTTAAAGTATAATTTGTTCTCTTAATCTTTTAAAAGTAGAAGTTTTATCTCTAAAGTAAAAAGTCGCTTATGTCTCCTAATTACTTTAGAGGTAAAATCTCTACTTTAAAACAGATTTAGACATCCAATTAAACTTTAACTTAACAATCTAAAATCCAAAAATAGGTGGGTGAACCTTACCCACGGTTAAGGGGTGTCAAAGAAGACACGTGGTGACCTCTAGGGGTGATAACCGGACGGAGATGATTTGACTCCTTCTCTATTCCATGGGAATAAAAACTTTCCTCACTTCCATGGGTGGGTTACCATCTGGGAAGCGGGACCCACTGTTCCATTACGGTCCTACGACTACCCAGTACACCTGAACCGAACGATCAAAGCCCTTTCATCTAATAGAAGAAAATGGACAAGCTTCCCATTCAAAACCTGTTTCTCTTATTTCTTGTCTCATCTCGTCGAGGAATCATGGATCGGAACGATGCAATTGTTATCGGATCGGGAATTGGTGGATTGGTTGCAGGGACGCAGTTGGCGGTGAAGGGAGCTAGGGTTTTGGTGCTGGAGAAGTATGTGATTCCTGGTGGGAGCTCCGGGTATTACCAGAGGGAGGGGTTTACTTTTGATGTTGGATCTTCAGTTATGTTCGGATTCAGTGATAAGGTCAGCTTCAAACTTTTTCTAACTATCCTCTCATTTGATTTGCTAGGAATTACAAAATACTAGGACTGGAATGAATTACATCACAAATCACAGTTTTCGAAAGAAATCAATAACAGTATAAAGAGACGATACTAAACATGGAAAACTAAGGTATAACCATTGGCCAAATTGATTATATTATACAAGAAATTGATATCAAGCTAAGCACAAGAAAATTATATCACCCCATTGCAGTAAATTATGCATTAATCTTATATGAATGACAGGGGTTCTCCACCTTATTGATGCAAACTGTTCAATCAGTTAGGCCACCCCCTTGTGCGGTGCAGAGTCCCGAAATCAGACTGACCAGAGGATCCTAATGATATAATCTAGAGGTTACACTTGGATACCTAAAACAAATGTTATTGGTCAGTTGACATTATTGGACAATGGAGGATTACAACTGTCCAGACGATCTAATTTTTTTTGTGGCCATGGTCCATAGGAGGTCCCATCTATTTAATGGTTACATGTCAACAAGTCAGTGCCCAAATGTATGATTTGTTGACCTCAGGTCATCACATTCATTTCCTTGTGTTACATATGCATCGAATTCGAATGCCATGAAAAAAAATCACTTTTAGTAAGTTACCTGCAACTCCATTTTCATTGTCATTTGATAAATAAGAAAAACACTGTAGTTCCATTAAAAATTTCCTACCTGCGAAATTCTTTTGTTTCTGTAGTGATGGACCTCAGGTCCTCCATTAATTTCTGAGTGTTCTGTTGTATATGCATCCAACTGATAGCCCATGGAAAAAACCGACTTTCCGTAAGTAACATGCAATACTGTTTCATCATCATTCAATAAATAAGTCTCAACTCAGGTTTTTTTTTTCTTCTAATGAACCATATAATTTATGCGTTTTATTTTGTCAAAACTGTATTTTTGTTGATGATGCTTGATTTGAGTAATAAGAATAATATTGGTATCTTTAGAAAATCTATAATCAGAGTGTTAGGGAAGGTATAGGACATGCTTTGCTAATGGCTAACAGAATTATATGGTTTGTTTCCTAAATAAAAGTTTATGAATTGTGTCTTAACTTATAGGACTTTGTAAATTCCTTTAGAAGCAAATAGGATTTGGATTAAGTACAGTCTACTAATGCAAGATAAAATAAACATAAAGAAGCATTGCAAACACGCCCTAGTCTGACGTGTAAACCAAGCCCTTTAGTTATGCTAGTTGCTTATATCTGGTGGTAATCCCAATGACCACATGACAGTCATGATATTCTTTGTTTAAAACTAATCATATCTATAATTTGACTCTTTGACATTGTTAAGCTGTTAGTCTTGTTAAGATCTTTATTATCAAAGTGTGCTTCAGATCATTAACTAGTCATTCGTTGGTTTTATTATGATGGGCAGGGCAATCTAAATTTGATAACCCAAGCATTGGCAGCAGTTGATTGTGAGATGCAGGTGATACCTGATCCAACCACTGTCCATTTCCATTTACCCAATAATCTTTCAATCAGAGTACACCGAGAATACAATGATTTCATCACCGAACTTACCAATAGCTTTCCTCATGAAAAAGAAGGGATCCTCAAATTCTATAGTGAGTGTTGGAAGGTCTGTCCTAATTGATTGGTCGTTACAACTTCTTATGGGATTTTTGGCCTGTACTTGTGATCCATGACTTACATTAAGCACTTATATATGTATCACATAGATCTTCAATGCCTTGAACTCATTGGAATTGAAGTCACTTGAGGAGCCAATTTACCTTTTCGGACAGTTCTTTCAGAAGCCTATAGAATGCTTGACACTCTGTAATTGCTTCTCACTTTCTTGATTGTATTCTTCAGATTTGAACTTGTAGATAAGATCATATTCATGGTGTTTGAGTTGATGCACAATGGCGTCGAACTCTTGTTCAGTGGCACCGCTTAGGACATCAACTAAGCAATATTTGCTCTCATAGTTTTGGCTAGCGGGAGTTTTGAATGCTAAGCTGTATTTAATTTTTTATTGGAGCAGACAATTTGATTTATATTTGTATAATAATTACAACGGCTAATGAATTTCATAAAAAAGAAAATCAAAATTATTAGTTGCTGGATACAATGAGGTTTTCATCTGTTGACAAAATCTACTCTTTTTAAAAATGGTAAATTCATTCAAATTGGAGGACCATTCAAACAATATCTAGCCAATATCGCTTCGTGTTTTTAGGTTTGATCGATTGACACCTTTAAAGATCCTTCTGTTCCATTCTTTCCAAATGTCTCAGCTGACTGCAAAAGGATGCATTTTCAGAGAATTTTATCCCTCTTCTCAAAGGGGCCTCTTGGCCAACCAAAAAGAACCCCTCTTTTCTCTCCGAAGAGATCATGACATCCCGAAGAGAAAAAATTCTACAACACCCATGCAAACGAATACTAAATAAGTAGACAATTTCAGGTTTCTTCATTGATGTACATGGAATATTTGTCCAGAATGGTCATATTGCAATTTATTTACTGGTTGACCATTAGGATTTTGTTGACTACGGTCCAAATGAAATTTTGATCCTAGTAGGGAACAAAGACTTCCAAATCTTCTCAAACGGCATGCTCCTATAAATATCATCCAAAAGGGACCCTATAGAAAGAGCTAACAGAAAATTCTCCTCCGTTTTTTTTTCAAAGTCTGATGATACTCCCTATTTGCATGATTTTTAACCTTGTCCAAATTTATTAGATCAATACATTCTTTTATCTCCCCGTTTCTTAAGGTTTCTACAAAATACTGGGCACTAGATTGCCTCACCACCTCTTCTTTCGAAGAATGACTCATCAAGAGATTCATATGTGGAACTAGCCTGTAGAGGGCAGGCATATCTCACAAAGTCTGTTGGGCCCACACTAATCGTCCTCCAATAATCTGATTCTACCTCCATTTCTCACCACAAAGTATGGCAAACAGAGTCTTCATGACAATTATTGCTCCTTGCCAAACACTGGCCCCATATGTTGAAGTTACTTTGTCAGGTCACAATTTTGTTCATGATGCCAAATTTGATCCCTACCACCTTCCTCCAAACTCCAAAGAGTTGGGTCTTCCTTATGGAACCTCCATATAGCTCTATAAACGGAGCGAATTCAAAGAGGATAGTCAATTCAATTGCACTATCTGACTATCCAAATTCAATTCAATATCCAACAGATAGTGAAATAGTGCATTCATATGTGACTCCGATTAAAATATTTGTATTCGAATTTGTCCGATTATGTTATCATGAATTTAAATACTATTGGAATACTATCCTACTGCCTGATTACTATCCAGTGGATAGTGAAATGCTTTTTCGGTATTATAAAAAAAAAAATCAAAGCCCCACAGACCCTTCCTATAATTTTGTTGCCACCTAATCTCCGATTTCTTTCAGAGCTTTTGTTGGTCAAGAAGCACCTAATCACGGGGTTCTAGCCAATAATGGATGAAGAGTCACAACACCACCTGAAAAACCATAGCTACCCCAAATGTCTGTTAGAACCTAGTAATGGGTTATGGGCCTAATAGCTATAATAACTCAACCACTCTAAGCCTTCTTCTTGTCTTTCAATGGCCATCGGGGAATCTTATTAAAACTTTGGCATCAAACACCTTATACTGCTTCTTGATCTCGGCCATTGCTTTCTCCACAAAGGAGTCAACCTGGTCCTCATACTTCTCATAGAACATGGTCACAGTGTTTAGCAAAACAAAATCTTTTTTTTCTCCAAATTATGTAAGCCAATGTAGAAGAAGAATAAAGAAATAAATAAATAAATAGGCCAAATTCATCATATATGTAGAACAAGGTCAAGAAGTTGCACCAACTCCCCACGATTGATAGAATCAACAAGCCAGCAATCACCCGATTAATCAAAGCACCACTCTCTTATGGGTTGTCAATCATGAAATCCATAATTTGAAAATTGAAATAGGATAGTTTGAATAACTTGTTACCACAGTATTGGAGTGACCATGTGCTAGAAAGAAGTTCCATATTCGTTAATTACGTAAACTAAGTAACTTCCAAATAAATTAGCGTCCAAAAGACTAGTGTAAATCCCTAAGTAGGTGTTGGCGAATTCCGTGATCATTAGATAGGTCATGTGAGTCGAGTCGTGATCAACTTGTCAGAAGAGAAGAGCTAAAGCATAAAGAAGATTGAAGAAAGTGAAGAAAAAACTCCTACTCTAGATCTAGAAAGGTAATGGACTTAGAGACCCCTACCTAGGTTGGATTTGACTTAGATAACTCTAAACATACCTAGGAGGATAGTTTTAAACCTAATAAAGTTGTTTGATCTTAGTTGAATCAAATAAACATGAAATGAAGTATGGTTTGAAAAAATTCTGTCTCAACCGATCGCTCGGTGTTGAGACCGATCGATCGGTGGCTATCGACTGGACAAAAAATTTGTATGGGGTATTTTTCCAGAGAGATGATTTTCAACCGCTCGATCGGTTATGAGCACCGATCGATCCGTTTTGGACCGAGCTATCGGTAATGTGCACCGATCGATCGGTCCCCGTAAAAAGAATTTTTATTTTTCTGGATTCTTTTTTTAAACCCTATATAAACAACTTTTTGGAGACCTAATTCGTATCTTTGTTTATTTTTGAAAGAGTAGAGGTCTGAGAAACTCCTTTAGGGTTTTTCCTATTGTTCTTATTAGATCTTTGTTGATCCCTCCTCTTTCTTTGATCCTAGAGAATGCAAGTATAGATCTAAACCTTTGATCTTGCATTGTGTGATCTCAGATCTTTATGAGATCCTTCTAGGGTTTGAAACTTTCAAAATTGATTCACAACCCTACACCTTGTGTGTGTGTCCGGAGCCTTCGTGGAAGGAGATCGATCGTGTGTGATCGTGGTTTTGAAGTAGCTTGAGAAGATTTGGTCGGTGTGGAACCGAAGCTGCTACGGCGGAGATCGAACCTGTTGGTTCGTGGAAATCAAGAGTAAGAGTCTATACCTAGGAACGTCGTTTCTGTTTTGGTAAGGTCTTGTCTTGTACTTGAAATCTTTTCATAGTGAAGTTTATTGCTGGACGAGGTCCCGTGGTTTTTTCCCGTTAGGGTTTTCCACGTAAAAATCTTCTGTGTTTGATTTGTGTGGATTGTCTGAGTGAATTGTTCATTGATTTCTAAACATATTAATTGAAAAATTAAAATTGGTTAGAAATTATTAGATAGACCTATTCAGCCCCCCTCTAGGTCTTAGAGATCATTGATCTGGATAAATCTCAATTGGTATCAGAGCTTGTTCACTGATAAGGCTAATCCCTTAAGTGTGATCCTGTATTATCCGTGATCATGAGTACTCTAAGAGAAGGTGGATCCGTCTCTCGTCCCCCACTTTTTGATGGGAATAATTATGCATACTGAAAAGTCTAGAATATTGAGCGAAGATGTTAATAGAATTGCTCAAATCTCTATGACAAGAACTGGTCAATTTATTCCAAATGATTATTCAAGAGGAAAGAATTTGACTAATCAAAAAGCTAGAACTGAACAAAACAGGAAAAGGTCAAGGAGGACAAAAAGGAAAAAAGTTTCTAATACAAAGTTTAAAGACTGTGTATGTAAGAAAGGATGACCTGAAGTGCTTCGTCATTCACACTGCCTTGAAAGCCCAAAACACAGAAATGTGGTACTTCGACAGTGGGTGTTCTCGGCATATGACAGGTAACAAGTCCTTATTTACTCAATTTGAGGACTGTCCAGATGGGACTGTTACTTTTGGTGATGGAAGCAAGTCTTTAGTAAAGGGGAAGGGTATCATCGATTCACCAGGCATACCAAAATTGAAAGATGCCTTGTTTGTTGAAGGACTGAAAGCTAATTTAATTAGCATAAGTCAACTATGTGATGATAACCATGCTGTGCACTTTACCCAAAATAAATGCTTAGTCATTAATGGTAAAGGTAAGTGTGTTCTAGAAGAGTTGAGAACCACTGACAATTGCTACGGCTTAATTCCCAGTCCTAATCCCTCAAATGTCTGTTATAAGACTAAAATTGAGGAGGTTGATTTGTGGCACCGAAGACTAGGTCGCATGAACTTCAAAGACCTATGTAAAATCTCTAAGCAAGAACTTGTAAGAGGTGTTCCCAAACTAGGAAAGCCTTCTACTGCTGTGTGTAGGCCATGCCAAATTGGTAAACAAATTAGAACCCCACATAAGAAGACTTCAAGTATTGCTACTTCATATCCACTGGAATTAATTCATATGGATCTAATGGGTCCTACAAGAACTGAAAGCCTAGGTCGAAAGCGATACATCCTAGTCATGGTTGATGATTTCTCAAGAATGTCATGGGTGGCATTTATAAGAGAGAAATCCGATGCTTTTGACAATTTCAAAAGTATTTGCTTGAAAATTCAAAATGAGAAAAGATGTCCAATCACTCGAATACGAAGTGATCATGGAAAAGAGTTTGAAAACTCTAAGTACAACGACTTTTGTGATGAGTCGGGTATCAAACATGAATTTTCTGCACCTATTACACCTCAGCAGAATGGTGTAGTAGAGAGGAAGAACAGGGTTCTCCAAGAGATGGCTAGAGTTATGCTTCATAGCAACAATCTAGCTTCTCATTTCTGGGCTAAGGCAGTTAACACTGCTTGCTATATAGTTAATAGAGTTTTTGTAAGACCTGGAACAAGGAAAACCCCATATGAGTTGTGGAATAACAAGAAACCCAGTGTCAAGTACTTTCGAGAATTCGGAAGTAAATGCTATATCCTTAAGGATAGAGAGCAATTGGGCAAATTTGAATCCCGGAGTGATGAAGGGATATTCCACCAACAGTAGAGCTTATCGAGTGTATAACTTGAGAACCTCTACGATTATGGAGTCCATAAATGTAGTTGTGGATGACTCCGGTGTTGAAAATGTGCAACTTGAGGATGATGAAAGTGCTGAAAATGAAAATGTTGAAACTGTTTCAACTCCACTTATTAATAAGCAATCATCTCCATCAAAACCTACACATTCTAGGGTCATAAGTCCTCACACCCCCACTGATATAATTGGTGATCTTGAAAGTGGAGTGAGAACGAGGAAACAAATTGAAAATGAAGTTAGCTACATTTGCTATACTTCATCTTTTGAACCCAAGAATGTAGCTGAAGCTCTTGCAGATGATAATTGGATAAATGCAATGCAAGAAGAGTTACTTCAGTTTACTAGGAATGATATTTGGTATTTAGTACCTAGGCCTAACAATACAAATGTGATTGGTACCAAATGGATTTTCAAGAACAAATCTGATGAAAAAGGTACTATCATAAGAAATAAGGCTAGGTTAGTTGCACAAGGATACACCCAAATTGAAGGTATTGACTTTGATGAAACCTTTGCTCCTGTAGCCAGGCTAGAATCAATAAGAATTCTTCTAGCTGTGGCTTGCCATATAAAATTCAAACTTTTTCAAATGGATGTTAAGAGTGCCTTTCTGAATGACATTCTACAGGAGGAAGTCTATGTGGAACAACCAAAAGGGTTTGAAGATCCACATTATCTTGATTAAGTCTATCGGCTAAAAAGGGCCCTCTATGGTTTAAAGCAAGCTCCAAGAGCTTGGTATGAGAAGCTGACTACTTATCTCTTGGCAAACGGATTTTCGAGAGGGGGAGTAGACAGAACCCTTTTCATAAAGAATGTGAAAGGTGATATTGTCATCGCCCAGATATATGTTGATGACATAGTGTTTGGTTCCACATTAGACTTACATGCTCTTTCATTTGCTGAACAAATGAAAAATGAATTTGAAATGAGCATGGTTGGTGAGCTAAGTTTCTTCCTTGGTCTTCAGATCAAGCAATTGGATTCTGGGATCTCAGTATCTCAAATCAAATATGCTAAAAATCTAGTGAAGAAATTTGGCATGAGCTCTGCTAAGCATGTAAGGACTCCTATGAGTTCTACTACAAAACTTAGTAAAGATGCTTCAGGCAAAGATGTTGATCAAACTTCTTATAGAAGCATGATTGGTAGTTTACTCTACCTAACTGCTACTAGACCTGACATAGCCTTTAGTGTTGGTGCATGTGCCCGCTATCAAACGAGCCCAAAAGAGTCTCACTTGCTTGCAGTTAAGCGTATCATTCGATATGTGAGTGGAACTCTATCATTTGACCTCTTGTATTCTTTTGATACAAATGCCACGATAGTTGGATATTCCGATGCCGATTGGGCCAGAAATGCTGATGATAGGAAGAGCACCTCTGGAGGATGTTTCTATATTGGAAACTGCTTAGTTGCTTGGCTTAGCAAAAAGCAGAATTCAATTTCATTGTCCACTGCAGAAGCTGAGTACATAGCAGCTGGCAGTTGTTGCACTCAACTTCTGTGGATGAAGCAGATGTTGAATGATTACGGGATTGAACAAAGCACTATGACTGTGTATTGTGATAATTCAAGTGCTATCAATATTTCCAAAAATCCCGTTCAACATTCTCGCACAAAACACATAGACATTAGACATCACTTCATCCGTGATCTTGTTGAGCAAAAGATTGTGTCTATAGAGTATGTCCAAACAGAGAATCAATTTGCGGACATTCTTACAAAACCCTTAGATTCCCTTAGGTTTGAACTCCTTAGGAAATCCATAGGTTTGTGCGGAGTTGAGTAAAGATGTACTTGTTTCATAGCCTATGTGTTCTTCATGTTCTATTTATGTCATAGAGCTATTTTTTGTTGTTTCCTTTAATTAATAAAAATCCAAAAACATTCAAAAATTGAAAAATATTGCAAAAAATAATGTGTTTATATGATTTTCTTTCCTATCATTTTGCTTAAAGTTATTTCCTTGAAATCATATTTGAACATATAATACAAGGATAAATATTTCATAGGATTGGATAAATTAGGATAGGTCAACTGTTGGTTTGATCTTGTGATTGAATTTGGTCAGGCTAACTAATCTCAGTTAGAGTTGAGTAAACAAAGATGTTATATGTTGCACATGCACTCTGACTGATTCTTTAGATGGTATAAGTTCCTATTTAAAGGTTCTGATATTATACCATATGGTTCCCTAGATTAATCAAATCTAGTATAACCAATGTAATAAAAAATTCCATAAGGTGAGCCCCCTAGTTATAAAAATTATTGACATGGAGAGGACTACCTGTGAGTTTGTGTGATAGCTACTAGTGAATGCAAACAGTGAGTAATGGCTACCTAGACAAACAGTAGGTATCTATATGGATTGCTAGTGTGAAAGCCCCCACTGTCATTAGAAAGAGCTACCTTCTCACTTGTGTGAAAGTCACCAATGTGCTAAAAACTATATATGTGTACTCAAAAAGAATTTTCACAATGAGTACAATTTGACTGAAAAAGAAATGAAATAAATTTGTTAGTCAAATTTGGGGTAAAAATTGCTCATCATATAAGTATGGATGTTTATTGGTTTTAAAACTAGTTTTTGAAAATTTTAGAGTCCCATTTGAGCTATAATGTCAAAATCTAGCTTAAGGAAGGAAACCAATTCAAAGAGTTAGGTAATGAATTTTGATTTCACACTAACATTACTTCTAATTGTTTCTTGACTCTGATTGTGAATTTGATGCAAATACCATAATTAATCACCTTTGAAAATCAATTATTGTTTACATAATCCTTATTTATGACTGTACTTGATATATAAATTCTTGGGTGATTATTCTTTATGATTTTAATGAAATAAATTATTGCAAATTTTTCGGTGAATTGGTTATTTTGAGGTGAAAATGAGTTTTTATTGTACCATTGGTTGAGGGGGAGAAATGGTAGTAAATGTAAAATTTTTGAAAATTTTTCAGACCACCGATCGCTCGGTGTTAAAGACCGATCGATCGGTCTTTCGTGAACAGAGTTATAAAACCCTCATTTCTATTTTTTCTGTTCATTTCTTCTCCGAACTCCAGAGCGATCTCTCGGTTACCTCTCCTCCAAATCCTTCCTACGGTCATTCCATTCAACTCTAAGGGTTTCCCAAGCATCAAAAAGGTAAGCCTTGTACGTTTTCTTGCGTATAGGTTGAATTTCTCATCTAGGGCATCGTCTGTTCATCCATGGCTTTCATTTTGTCCTTAATCCTTCTAGCCTATCTCATGTCTGGCGTTCCCAAACGCCGAAAGTTGGTCCTCAACAACCAAGAGGACCCTCCTGAAGATGAGCAAATCCAAGAGCCCTTTTCCTTCACTCCTATAGGACATGGGATTTCAATAGGGGATCAACCAATTCGTAGAATGGTGGATTCTACTACTGAAAATCGCCAAAAGTCTTTGGCAGATAAAACCCGGAAACAAAAGGGAAAAGCTAGTTCATCTTCAACTGTTCTATTGGGTCATTTCATTAGCCCTAATGCTGCTCAACTTTATAGTGAGTATTTTAGTAAAAAGGGTATTATGGTTGAAAGGAGCATTAGAATTTCAGATTTTGGTGATTACTACCTTTCTAAACTCATTACTGATCATCACTGGGAAGGTCTTCTCAATTTATCCGGTCCTGCTCCTATTCAGTTAGTCCAGGAATTTTACTCAAATTTCTCTGAAATAAATTTCAAAACCTGGTCTTTTAAATCTCGATCTTTAGAACAATCAGTTTTGATAAATCCAAATGTCTTTGCAAAATTTCTTGGTTGTCCTCGAGTTCCAGATGCCTATTATCCTTATAAATACAAGAAAGATGAGAATAAAGAATCTATGAACAATGTAGTCACATTTCTTTGTGGTGCTCCTACACTTTGGGTTGGTTCCTTAATCGAAGTCACAAAACTCACTAAGAATGCCAGACTTGTAAACCTAGTAATGAGTGCAAATATCCACCCAAAGGTTCATACTGCAGACCTTAGGGAAGATAGAGCTCGATTTTTATTCAATCTCTTTTGTGGACATGATATTGACCTTGCAGCCCACATAATTGATTTGATGATTCAAGCCCATCAAACTCAAACTGTGGTTGGAGCTCTTCCGTTTGGATCCCTGATTACTAAACTCCTTGGTTCTCAAGGAATTATTGCTCCTCCTGGAGTTCCTACCCGTACTCCGAAAGGTCCAATCAACAAAAAGACCATCGCTCAGAGTTTCTCTCATGCTTCAGTTTGAGATATTGAGGAAGAAGCTGATTTTGGTACAGGATCCTCTCATCCACCTCCGGCCACGATTGATGATCTAGCCAGAATGATGAGAGAGATGCAGATGGATCTCTCAACGCATATTTCATCTCACCAGGAGTTCACCACAGAGATCCGTGGCAGACTTGGATCACTGGATGCAGCAGTCAAGGTTCTCAATATCGATAATATCGGCGATATATCGCCGATATTTGTCGGTGTCGGTGCCTTCCGACACATCGATACGGTTTGAAGAAAAACTTACATGATATCGTGGGTTATCGACGATATATCGGCGATATCGACGAAATATCGCCGATAACCCACCGAAAAAGACCAGACCTGTGAATCGAGTTTAAAAAAAAAAAAAAATCTCCCTTTTTTTTTTTTTTGCAGATGTGCAGGCATGAGGCATCCACCAAAAGAAATAAAGAAAAATCTTTTTGAGAATTTGAGATCTTTGATTCAGAAGAAAAAAAGGGATTTTGGGACTATTGTAGTAGAGAAGAAAGAAGGAAGAAGGGTTGTGGCCGTGGCATGTGGGTACATACTTGTGTCCTCGCCGTCGCCGATCACAAAGTCCTCGCCGTCGCCGTACTCCTCTCTCCTCTCTTCCCTCTTTCCTCTTCCTTTCGGAGCAGAGCCGCAGAGCTCTGTTTTTTTTTTTTTTCCATCGTGAACCCGTAAACGATCGACTTTGTTTATGAAAGTTTTAAACCCTAAAAAGGGTAATGCTAAAGTTACTCTCTACCAAAACAAAAAACCTAAAAGGTAATGCTAATGTCACTCATTCTTTTTAAACATCTAAATATTTCTATTTTAAATTATTTTAAACTAATAAGGGTAATGTTAATTTCACTCTCAATAAAATACTTCCCTTTTGGGAATTTTAACCTAACAAGGGTAATGTTAGTTTCACTCTTTTAAAAAATTGGAGACTTAGGCTTTTAATTTTAACCTAAAATAAAAAAGACTAATACTAATTTTAGTACAAAAATTTTAAATTGGGGACTTAGGCTTTTAATACAAAAATTTATAAGTGTTAACTTATAAATTTATAAGTTTTTTTTGGTTTAGTACATAATAATAAAAAAATTATAAGTTAAAATTTTTAATATAAGGCCTTTTTGTAAAAATGATGTGTCATATAAAAAATCATACTATACGACAATAATTAATATACTAAAAATTAATTTTGATTTATATTATACACCTAATTCAAAAAAATTAGTACAATTTTTAATATAAGGTTTTTTTTTTTCTATTTTAAAGATTATACTTGAAATTCATGTATGTTTTATTTAGTTATGAATTTGAACAATGTTATATTATTATTATTAATAGCTAATAATTTTAAATAATATATATATACTAACATCAATCAAATAATATAACTTATTTCACTAAAATTGATATATAAAATTACTTAAGTATGTTATTTAATAAGAGTAAAACTAATATTACCAAAACCTCTATTTTTAATAGATAAAAAATACATGGATTGTATCGAAGTAGTCTTATGTATAATGTAATTCATTAGGCCATATGCTTCCTTTAATGCATAATATTACCAAAACTCTTATTTTTAATGCAAATATTCTATCTACCTTCAAGTTAAGGTATTGTACTAATATTTTAAGATTTAAAAAAAATTATTACATTTAATATTTTACAATCGTTTGGATTGTACATTCACGTGTATTGCATGTGCCTTCCAATAGTAGCTAATAATTCTAAATAATATACATTGTAACATCGACCAAATAATATAACTTATTTTACTAAAAATGATATATAAAATTACTAAATATTACTTAAATATGTTAATTAATAACATTAAAACTAAAATAAATTATTAATCTTTTTAAAAATACAAATTATTAATTGAGACAGTAGAAACCATTAGAAATACTTTTCACATTTAATGTTATTCACGATTCTCTTTATCCCCCTCACTCCCATGGTCACGATTCATGCAAATAAAAGAAATCTTCTATAATTTGTAAAAAAAAAAAAACCAAATTTATATTTTCCAACCTGTTAAAAAAATCTAGATAGAAAAACAAAAAATTTGTAATTTGGCATAGAGGTCTTGCTTGATTATATTAAACTTTTAATCACTTAAACAACATCCAATAGACCTAGAAGTCCTCTTGTTTACATCAAAAATAAAATTACATCATTTTTTTCACAGTCAAATAAAATTACAGCCCTCTTCTTTTTACATAATTACATCCAAATAAAAATAAAATTCACATCCGGCTTGTTTACATCAAAAAGAAGTTTCACACATTTGAATAAAATTACATCCACTTCCTTTTACATAATTACATCCACTTCAAGTCAACTAAAATTATAGTCCTGTTTTTTTTCTCTTGATGCATGGTCTTCCGATAATTTAACCATCTCATCTTCTTCCCATATTGATTCAGTCCTGTAAAAATATAGAACTCATCAATTGCATATAGAAACAAGTTTACAAACTAAATTAAAATTTAATTATTTGTCAAATTTAATGTGCATTTATAAGTTTTTGTTAGCTTTTTAAAATAATTAACATGGATAATCATTAAAAAAGAGAGAATCAAATGACCTTACATATTTGTTCAAATGAAGTAAAATTGATTATAATATAATTGATATAGGGGTCAAAGCACATCTTATTGAAGAATGAATGAAACATGAATCAATCATATATTATCGTCACTCGTCAGCGCACATCTTTGCTCTATTCTCATTGTATCTCTTATGTACATTGTTGTTTTTCAAAATGTTTCTATTCTAAAACGTGTATTAACATGTATTTTAACATTTCCTGAAGTTTCACTGAAAAATTTCATGTTTTATCTCATTTTTTTGTCATTTTTTCAAAAATCACCGATAAACGATAGTTCTTCCGATATATCTCCGATATATCTTTTTTTCGCGGCTTCGACATGTCGAGCGATATCGACATTTAGAACCTTGGCAGCAGTGCTGGGCGTACAGAGAGATGTTCGTGACTTTCGAGCTTATTATGAGTCTCAGCTCACTTCTGATGATGAGCAGGAGTGATAGTTAGATTGATGTACTAGGATAGAAACTCCTTCTGGTTCATGTGTATATTTTGGAGTTTATCTTAGTCCTATTATTAGTTTGACATTTAGATGTATTTTGTCTTGGTTGTACTTAGTACAAACCTTTTGGATGTTATTGACTTGGTCATAGATGTATGCATTTGGATGGTTTCTTATATCTCATCTCATTTGTGTTTATGCGTTAAATTTATTATTAATAGTCCGCCTTTGGCATTTCGAGCCAAAAAGGGGGAGAGTGCATGATAACACATGATTTTGTGGATGTGGATGATGATTTTGTGGATGATGTTATGGAAACATGATTAACCTGTTATGGATATAGTATTGTGGATGTTATACATGTTTTATTTCTTCCCATATTTTATTTCTCATGCTTCACAGGTTTTTGATTTAGCATGTGCAGGCAAACAGGTTCTAAGTTTGGTGAATCATGACAAGTTAAAATGTCAAATGTCATGTAATTATTTTTGAGTCATGTAAAGGTCAATTTTCCATTTTTGAATCATTTGAGAAAATTTGATTGTTTTGTCCCGGAATTGCCAAAGGGGGAGATTGTAAAAAACTAAGTAGGTGTTGGCAAATTTCGTGATCATTAGATAGGTCATGTGAGTCGAGTCGGGTTCAACTTGTCAGAAGAGAAGAGCTAAAGCATAAAGAAGATTGAAGAAAGTGAAGAAAAAACTCATACTCTGGATCTAGAAAGGTAATGGACTTAGAGACCCCTACCTAGGTTGGATTTGACTTAGATAACTCTAAACATACCTAGGAGGATAGTTTTAAACCTAATAAAGTTATTTGATCTTAGTTGAATCAAATAAACATGAAATGAAGTATGGTTTGAAAAAATTCTGTCTCAACCGATCGCTCGGTGTTGAGACCGATCGATCGGTGGCTATCGACTGGACAAAAAATTTGTATGGGGTATTTTTCCAAAGAGATGATTTTCAACCGCTCGATCGGTTATGAGCACCGATCGATCCGTTTTGGACCGAGCGATCGGTAATGTGCACCGATCGATCGGTCCCCGTAAAAAGAATTTTTATTTTTCTGGATTCTTTTTTTAAACCCTATATAAACAACTTTTTGGAGACCTAATTCGTATCTTTGTTTATTTTTGAAAGAGTAGAGGTCTGAGAAACTCCTCTAGGGTTTTTCCTATTGTTCTTATTAGATCTTTGTTGATCCCTCCTCTTTCTTTTATCCTAGAGAATGCAAGTATAGATCTAAACCTTTGATCTTGCATTGTGTGATCTCAGATCTATATGAGATCCCTCTAGGGTTTGAAACTTCCAAAATTGATTCACAACCCTACACCTTGTGTGTGTGTCCGGAGCCTTCGTGGAAGGAGATCGATCGTGTGTGATCGTGGTTTTGAAGTAGCTTGAGAAGATTTGGTCGGTGTGGAACCGAAGCTGCTACGGCGGAGATCAAACCTGTTGGTTCGTGGAAATCAAGAGTAAGAGTCTATACCTAGGAACGTCGTTTCTGTTTTGGTAAGGTCTTGTCTTGTACTTGAAATCTTTTCATAGTGAAGTTTATTGCTGGACGAGGTCCCGTGGTTTTTTCCCGTTAGGGTTTTCCATGTAAAAATCTTCTGTGTTTGATTTGTGTGGATTGTCTGAGTGAATTGTTCATTGATTTCTAAACATATTAATTGAAAAATTAAAATTGGTTAGAAATTATTAGATAGACCTATTCACCCCCCCCTCTA
The DNA here is from genome assembly GCA_015143295.1 of Tetracentron sinense. NCBI lineage: Eukaryota > Viridiplantae > Streptophyta > Magnoliopsida > Trochodendrales > Trochodendraceae > Tetracentron > Tetracentron sinense. Next base: position 20,881 of record JABCRI010000502.1, read on the forward strand.
GGTCTTAGAGATCATTGATCTGGATAAATCTCAACTAGCTTTTAAAACATAAGAGGAGAGTGACGATGTGCTAGAAAGAATGTGAGATATTATGTACAAAATCTTCCCCCCCCCCCCCTAAAAAAAAAATGGTATCGCTACTAAGATGCATCTGCGCATTTTTCTATCAACATAAAAATGAACTAAAAGACAGTATAATCTGGTGATTAAATACTCGTAGAAGCCTTACCAAAGTCTTCGAACCTTAAAGAGCTGATATCCAAATACTCCAACAAAGATTGCTTTTTTATGGAGTTTTTTTAGCATTGAAGGCAAACAAAAGTAGAATTATCAAGAAACAAGAGCATAAATTGGAAAACAAAAAATAAATATGTGAATGCAGTTTTACTAGTTCTGGCATTAAACACTTGCCATATTAAACATTTTTTTTCTATGCTTGCTCATTCCTAGTGCTGAAGTGGATTAGCAATAGTTCCTTGGAGGGCAGGTGCATAGTTCATTTCTTCCATACCCCAATCTCTCAACTCATTTTTCACTATCCTTGCTTTCACTCTAGTACCCACGTTTCTGCTTGCTCTTAACCACAGGAAACTATCTGATTTCTACTAGGTAAGAAAACTTGATGCATTGGTCCAAACAAAAACCAAGGAAATAAACAAATAGAAATTCTGAGCTTACATCGTGATGGAAAACACAATCATCTACTAATTTTTCTGGCTTCAAGGGGATAATTCAAATATATCATTGGAACTTCGATCAATATCTAAGAGCCCTCTTCTTTGACTGAAAGAAATTTGACGAGTAAACAGTTGGGTGGAAAAAAGAAGAAAAGAGTGGAATGTCGTGAGTAAAAAAAGGGAAAAGATCGGAATTGACTAGTCGAACCTGTAAGAGAGAAGCCTTGTTGGTTCGATTGGTGTGCTTCGATTGGCGTTCTTGTAGGTTCAAAATGCAGGATTGTGCTGTCTTGGTTTGGTACCTTAATAAGACCACCAAATTGGGTAACAACCGTAGCATAAAATTCTTGGAATTTAGTTAACACTTCATCCTTTGACTTAATAAGGTAAATCCAAGTAGCCCTAGTGTAGTCATCGATAAAAGTAACATAATAACGAAAACCATCACTAGAGAGAGGTAACCGGAGATGGACCTTAAACATCAGAATAAACAAGCTCAAAAGTAAACCGGCATCTATGCATGCGAGAAGGATAAATAGTGCAAACATGTTTAGTAAGCTCACAAGTATCACAATGGGATACAATCAGGAGCATAATTTGTGTCAAGGTAGTACAGTCCTCCTCTTTTCACGCCTCTACCAACAATCTTTCTCGTAGGAAAAAGACAATGAGAAGGATAAAACATAGCATAACACTAGAGTTTGGTAGTAAGACTACTAACTGAAAGAAGGTTAGAAGATAAATGAGGAACATGTAAAACATGAGATAAAGAGAGAGATTGAGATACAAGAATGTGTCCTACTCCTAAACAGGAGTAATGAAACCATCGGTCAAACGAACCTCGGCAGTACGAGATGGAGGTGAATAAATAGAATAACTACCCTGTGACTCACCAGTCATATGATCAGTAGCTCCGGAATCAATAACCTAGCTAGGGGAAGAAGACGATGTAGTGCTAGCATAGGCTGAGGGAGCATGGATACCTGAGGTAGCTAGTGAAGATGAATCAGAAGTATCAAAATCACTCTGCATATGAAACTCAACATGGATCATCTTAGCAACCTGAGCTCTCAAGGACTCCAAAGGATCACTCGCAGCAACTAAGGCTACTGGTGGAGGATCAATAGCTGGAGTTGTAGAAAAATGAGTAGCAGGACGAGACTGGTAACCCTCAGGATAGCCATGCAAATGATAATAATGATCACAATCATGTCCCACTATACCATAGTGAGCTCAATGAGTAGTAAATCTACCACGACCATGACGACCCCTATCATTCCCTCTACCACGTCCTGGAGGAGGACGGAAATTAGTAGCAAAGTAGTACGATCTAGATGGAGCATAGGAGGGGAGCTCGACCACGACCATGACGACCCCTATCTTTCCCCCTACCACGTCCTGAAGGAGGGCAGAAATTAGTAGCAAAGCAGTATGATCTGGATGAAGCATAGGAGGGGAGCTCGACCACGACCTCGACGACCCCTATCAGTACCCTTACCACGTCCTGGAGGAGAACAAAAAGCAGTAGCAAAGGCTGTACGATATGGATGGAGCATAGGAGGGGAGCTCGAAGATATAACAACCCGACGACATTCCTCACTGAACACAGTGAAGTACACAAATCGAAGAGAGGGCAGAGGAGACGTGGCATGGAGCTGAATGTGCAACTGCTCAAATTCGACATGAAGACCACCCAAGAAATCATAAATGCGATGACACCCAATTTGCTTCGTCATTACCTTGGCAGAAGCAGCAGACAATTCAGAAAGCGGCTCATAATGGTTCAATTCTTCCAAACGATGCTGCAGAGCCCCAAAATAATCAGAGATAGGCATATCCCCTTGCTGAAAATGAGCAATCTCATGAGTGAGTTGATAAATCCGAGCATCATTCTCCACTAAGGCATGAGTCTGAATTAGACTGTCCAAAAGCTCATGACAATCCTTATAATGTAATTCCCGACAATCTGAGGCTCTATAGAATTAAAAAACCAACCCAAAATAATGCAATTCTCGGCATTCCACTTAGCAATCCCGGAAATACATGTCTCTGGCTATGGGATCTTACCATCAAGATACCCCATCTTAGAATGACCCCCAATATAAAGCTCAACAGTGCTTCGCCACACAAGAAAATTATTACCATTTAATTTAATATTGGTGATAGAGTGGGCAACAGAGTCAGAAAGAGCTGGGGGAGTAAGAGTCTGAGCATCCATAGGAGCATCTTAAGGGAAAACTGAAGTCACACCTCCAAGCAATCAATACCTCATCAAAAACTTATCCATATGTATTAAGATTACCAAAAACAACTATCTAAGATGCTTTTATAAGAAAATCAAGCATAAAACCCCATTTAACAGTCAAAAAGGTAGGAAGAGGGTTGAAAAAATCATCATAGAGCATTTGAAATTTCAAATCTCTTCCAAATGGGGTAAACTTAGTTCTAAAATGATCCTTAAAAAAAACTGGTTCACCCATGACCAACAAACAACATTAAACTTGCCCCATCTGAGCGAAAAAAATTCTGAATTGAGATAGTTATTTTTCTGAATTTTTCCTTGAAATCATTGTAACTTCCTCAATATTGAATCAAATTACACGATATAGGATTCAAAAATCCTCTAAAATCAAGATCTCTAAGAAATTTACCTTTAAAGAATCCAAAAAATGGCCTAGGCCATACGGCTAGAGACAGTTGTATGGCTGTGACATCACAAGGGAGCTCCTCTTTGGTTGTTTTTTTATTATCGGGAAATAGTAGTAATATATATAGAAGGAAGGGAAATAGCCTACATCACAAGGTTTACCAATAGTAAACTAGGGGGAAAAGCAAACAAAAATCCATAAAAGGCAGATCGATACAATAGCAATAGGCAATCAAAGTGCAAAGGTGTTCCCCCACGGATCCCCCTCAGCTCACCCAACTAAGCCCCAGGCGGAGACTAGGTGGCGCACCCTAGCCTGGATACAGGTAATCGTCGAGAAAGAGTCTCCGAATACTCATTTGTTCCTTTGCTTTCATGGGGACCAAGCAATTGCCCTTGGAAGGGGAGGCTATATTGTCCCTGTTGGCGACGGGAACACCACTGAGAACCAACAAGATAAGAAGCTCTGAAAGGAGCCGGGAAAGATCCAAGGGATGTCTAGGTGCACAAGGAAATAGGACCAAACTTCTCGCACCACCGGACAATGAAGCAATAAGTGATCACTGTTTCCTTTGCTAGGAGGCACATATAACATTTGTTAGTTAGATACCAATCTTTATGCATAAGGTGATTGCTAGTCAAGATTTTATCTAAGACCGAAGTCCACGAGAAGAAAAATATCTTTGATGGAATCACCGGGAACCACACAGCCTGATGAGGAAAATGTAGCAAAGGCTTGGAATGTGATCCCACTGAGAAGCTCCCCTTGTTGTCTGAGGACCAAACACGACTATCCGTAATGGAGGAAGACGGGATAACCTGCGATACTCGGGCTAACAATCCTAAAAGATCCGGAACCTCCCAGTTGCATAGATTACATCTAAGTTTGAGTGCCCAAACCAGAGCCCCTCTTTGCCAATCTAAATAATCTGCTACAGAAGCCTTTTTGTTGGGCGTGAGGAGGAAGTGGTTGTTGAACGACTGTCTAAGGGTGGCTTGACCACACCAATGATTGTCCCAAAAACTAACTTGTTCCTCGTTTCCCAAGGTGGGTATGGGAGGAGAACTCTGCCCAACCTCACAGGATAGGCTTCCATACACCGACTCCCATGGGACCTTGACTTATCTTCGGGTGCCACCCATTGATCGACCCATACCTGATTACTATCATCTCCTTCCACAAGCTTCCCTCCTCCTCACCGAAATACCAGAGCCGCTTCCCTAATAGAGCCCTGTTCACCTTGAGGAGGAAAGGGATGTTTAGACCACCACCGCTCTTAGGAAAGGAAACGGTTTTCCTATCTTAGGGTCTTGTTACTTATTTAATTGACCTTCTTCTTCCTTTGATGAAACTCCGATAACAAGTTGGAGAAAAGGTTTAGAGATTTAGGTTTCTTAGGGAAGAAGAGAGAGGAAAAAAAAGAGATTAGGGTAAATTGCATAGTGAGGGATAGAGAACCCTACTAGCATCTTATATTAAGAGAACATTACATATATACCCTTTTACAACTATACCCTCGTTATTACATATATCAACAATACTCACCATGTGAAAGCACTACAAAATTTCCACTTTTAAGAATAAAATAAGGTTGACCATCAGTGACATGAGTATCATCAGAATAACTAGATGTCGTAAATTGATTTGCCCTAGCTAGTTTTTTTTTGATCGATAATCGAGCATGTATATATAAAAAAAGAAGATATGCACAATAGATAAGAAGAGAAAGGGAATCACAAGATCATGAACCCACCAAAAAAAAGATGCAAAAGGACAGCCTCTGAGCGACCCCTAGATGAGGAGCCCACGACCTAAGCCAAGCCTAGCAATCAGGAAACCAAAGGACCCAAATCTCCTCACCCATAAGAAGAGGAGCACCAATCCAGGACCATCGCCCGGATCTTGGAACAGAGGCGAGGAGGAGCACATAGGGAGTCCTTGAAAACTCTCTTGTTCCTCTTCTTCCAAATGGACCACGCTATGGCGCCTAGCAAAACTGACCAAATCACCTTCCTAGAGTCATCCCCCCAATCCAAGTGCAGCAGGATAAGAAGTTGCAAAAGGAAGAGGGAAAGACCCAATCCGTACATTTGTGGAACTTGTCCCAACATTTGTTAATTGTGTAGTTTATATGACCACAATGGGTACACTTTCAGTTCTCATGGCCTCCCCTGACTCATGACCTTGTCTTCAACCTCCAGCACTATGACATGTACCACCTTCTTCTCTACGAGCCGAAGACACGTGCTCGTGCTGAAGCACTTTTTACAGTTGATGAATAAGGTGTAGAAGAACTGCTCTCCCTTTGAAGTTATGTATAAACACTATTCAGCAAAGGAAGCTCCACATTGAGCAATAATTGTCCACGAATGGACTGATAATCATGGTTTTAAAAAACGCCAAAACCGTTACCCGATACTGTTACGCTACGTATAGGTACCGTAACGTTTTCCGACATATTTTTTCACTAGCTCTGGCCCCCGCCACCCCCCCGGGCAATCTGCTGAAGGTAAAACAATATTTTTTAGTGAAAAAAACTCTTTAAAATCTTATTACTTCTTTCTTACATCTTTTTTATTTTTTTTCTATTTATTGTGATTTTTTTAAGCACAAAAAAAAAAGCGTAAAGGCTGTAAAGGCCGAAATTGTACCGTAACAGTTTCGGCCGTGTCCATTACGGTGTCCGAAACCCTTTTTTTGAACTATGCTGATAATCAACATCAAGTCCGGACAAAAACTTGGCTATCTGAAATTCCTCATGTTTCTGCTGCAAGTCTACTTTGTTAGATAATTGTTGATCTGCAAGAAGAATATACAGCTCTTCGAGAATGTGTCATTCTTTTAACCCAATTACCTCCCGAGTTCTTATCTTAGACCCTAGAGATGTTTGTCTCCAAAGAACACATCTCTCGAATAGGGTCCCACGCCTCCTTGGCGATATGCAAAAACATTGCATTCGCGCTGACTTGTGGTTCCATACTATTTTATAACCATATCATTATCAAATAGTTCTCCTTCAGCTATTTATCATAATTATTATCAGACTTCTGAGGAGGAATTTCCCTCACATATTTCAGTTTCCCTTTGGCATCAAGAGAAAACCTTGACTGACTGTGCCCACAATAAATAATTGGAACCACTCAATTTCAGTCTAGGTATTTGCATTCCACTCACATCTAAAGTAGAACTTCCGGGCTTTATATCACTAGATCTGGCCATGAAGGCTACACCAACAGAAATCAACAACCTACTGATTGAGTAATAAAATCAAACATGTCACACAATTAATTGGTTATTTTAGAATTCTGGCCAGCAAAGAATTACAAATTTTGATCACACAAACATGGCATCGAAAACACTTCTCAACATTAGGTCAGTACCACACAGCCAGTTTACTTCATTCTCTAGTCATTCACAACTTCGATTACTGCATGAACACTACACGATTGGATCTACAGGAGAAAACAGAACCCAATCGATCACTTCATGACAAGTAAATTCGATTACTGCATGAACACTACACGATTGGATCTACAGGAGAAAACAGAACCCAATTGATCACTTCATAACAAGTTGACAACTGACCCCACAGATCTAGTAGCCAACAGCCTGCAAGCCCTCTTTCTTCATTACAATGCCACGGGATCACAATCGCAGCACAAACTTAACAAACCAGTCCTATTTATTAATAGATCCGATAAAAAGAGGACGTGATTCATACACATGGAGCACCACAGCACTAGCAGCCAACCACGAGATCTTATCAGTAGCAGGATTGGTCCCATTCTGATACCATGTCAGGATGACACAATAACAAGTTAATTGAGGGAATGGTACAAATCACGATAAGGAGAATAGAGAGAAACTCAAGAGAGATGGATTCAGTCAAAAGAGAATAACTTACCTTCCCTAGTATACATGTTAAATAATGATAAAAGGCTAAAATGCTCATGCATGCTTATTACGCCACTTCTAACGAGCTTAAAGGCCAACTCTCCATCGTATACCATCCAACTGAGTGTAAGCATTGTTATACTCTTTATAACAACGTTTGAAATCCCAAATGCATATTTTTTTTTTTTGAATTAAAGCTTTTTCTGAACTGCCTCGTACCTCCCACCATAGCTTCGTTAGTGTTGTAACTCTGTGCATATTTTGCATGACCCTCTATGGGGCTGAGCAAGTCTTTTTTACCTGCTCTAGCCCCTTAAATACAAGTTGGATACATGGGGTTCACTTCTTTTGGATATTTAAATGATCTTTTACATACTAACAAAAAAAATTTGCCCGATCAGACAGTTGTATCCATTTAATACCACGTTCTTGTAGGTGGTCATTAAAATGTGATGAATCAATGGTCCAGAAGAAAAGGTATGGCAAGTAGGAAGATTATTTCCATCGAATAGCTAGGTACTTGATTGGAATCAAGTTGCCAATAAAGAAATGCGGAGGAAGATTATATCCATCGAATCGAAATCCTTCGAGTTCGTTGGAGTGGAAACAAAAGAAGGTTGGTCCGTGAGAATCTTTGAAAGGGGTAGGGGTTTCTCGGTTGTGCTTCAACTGGAGGAACATATTTTCTGGTGGCTTCTTTGTTCCCTTGCTGACTGTGTTTGACTTCAAGAAGGAAGCTACAGGGTGGATCGGAAGCAAGGTTCTTCAAAGGTTTTCCTCCTAGAAAGGAAGAGGAATAGCAATGGGGCCTTTATCTCTTTGTTGTTGATCCCCACCGCGGGAGGAAGGAGAAGGTAGATTATTTTCCCTATGGGCTGTGACGGTTTTGGGTGGAATGGAGTGTTGGATGCGTTGAAGTCAATCATACCTCCACATTTCCTCCCCAAGCAGACTCAGGAATACTTGGTGTTTCCTCTCTCAAGTGCAAATCCTAATCCTCCACCACCTTTATTTCCTCCGCTAGTCAATACTAAGATATTACCGGCCGGCTGGTGGGATATGGCAGTAGTGCGCGCCTTTCTCGATCCATTAGCTAGTTGGACAGAGCTGGAACATGCAATTCATGCCTTGATGCCGAGTGAGGAACGTACACCCCTAATCCCCTATGAATTTCGAAAGGGGATCATCATCACTAAATGCTTATCCACGATGCGTGATCTATGTGCTAAGGAATCATGGCCCCTGCCGTATGGAGGTTCGATTATTATCAATTGATGGTGGGTAGCATCGAACCAAATTCTTGAGAGCAGGTTGCGAGCATCGTTTTGGATCGGTATTCAAGGCCTCCTATTGCATCTCCGGAAGGTTGAAACTCTATCGGGAATTGGGGATGCCTATGGTGGAACTTTGCAAATTGGTCAACGCTCTTTAACGTTGTCCGACCTCCGACTAGATCGAATCTGTATCTGTTTGACTAGCAAAGGGTGCATCCCTCGCACGATGAGAATCCCTGATCGAGGATGTTTCCATTCAGTTATTGTATCAGTACTATCAAGAGACGAGATGGATTTCTCCGACGGCCTAAGAGATTTCCGGCCATGGTATGAGGAGGGAAATTCCCCATTTCTGCGGTGGTCGTCATTGCAGTCGCTCCTGTGGCAATCAAGGAGAGTAGGTTAGCTGGCCCTTTCGTGGAGGCGATGCATGCGTCCGTAGAGGCATGCTTGCCCACTGATAATCCGAGTAGGGGGGCCATTCCGTTGGAGAGGTTTCGTGGTAAAGGGGTTGTAGACTCTGATCCTTCTTGTGGTATGCAACCCATACCTGTACCAAGGTAGGTTGTTGACGTTTTTTCGGCATCAAAGACCAATGGCTTAAGCGCATCGGTCAATGGGTCAGAGAGAAACAGTCGGGTTGATCAGCAACCAACCCTCATCGGTCTCAAATGCTTTAATGGTGGGTGGGTAGAGAGTACGCCTCGAGCTCCAGTTTCTCAACCTGCTAGAGTAGAAGCTATCATGAAAAAGGAAACAAATAGTAGAGGTAGAAGAAGCAGGAAACTGTTCAACAAAAATCAGAGGAGAAATTGAAGGGAAAAGACTTAAGATGGGAGAGAGACCAATCTTGATGCTTTGTCTCCGATAGAGGAAGTTTCAGAAAGTGGTCTAGTGGTTTTGGAGGAGATGGTTTGAATTCGGTGGGCGGTTTAGGATCCCGGTTGGAATCACGTGACATCGAGCCCACCACCCGTACCGAGCTTGGGTCGAATTTGGGCCCTTTTAAGTTCGGGTCTGAGGGTTCCTTCTTCTTGGGCCTCATTTTATTTCATGGCAACCCGATGGACTTAGGCCTATTATTGACAAATGGTTCCGTTGCGGGTGAGGCCGAATCAGATACTTTTGGGTTGGACCATATTATATCGGTTGGGGTTGAGGTTGCAAGGGATCCCCGTCGGATCAATTTTCCATCAAAAAGTCAGGGACATCACTAATGGGAAGGTTTTGGGAGGATGTTATGGACAACTCAGAGTTGGAGTCTTATACGCCATTGGTCTTTGCAGAACTTGGCCATGGTCCTATCACAGGGTTGCAGGTTTTAGTGCCCAATCTTTTTTACAATCCAGATGGTAGTAGGGAAGATGTGTTCTCATCAGACTCGACTTCGTTAGGTGCTCGTGGCGAAGAGGCGTCATCTTGTGAGAATGATAAGAGTAGGCATCAGCAAGAGACCATAGCCCATCTTCCTTTGAGAGATGGGTTAGAGGGAGTCAAATCAGTCTTAGTGGAGATCGGAGTAGCAATCCATGATGCCCATTATTCTGGTGTGGGTCAGAAACCTGTACTGGTCAACGATCAGGGGTCGAGAACGATAGGGGCCGTACCAATTCCGAAGCTTCCGACATAGGGCATCCCAGGATTCTCAGTCCAATTTTTTTTGCGGAAGTAACACCGACAGGTGGTGTAAAGAACCAGGGCTTCCTTTGTGCGGTAGGGAAGGAGATTCCATCCTTAACATTGCCTCGAGCTAGGGGGACGACCGACATTGAGCAGAGCATCCCCGCTTCTCTTCCCTTGGAAGGTACGTCTCAACCCTCTTCTCCTCCTATCCCTCCTGTCCAGGTTTATGACAGGGATACGGGGGATAGAGAGAGTGTTCTGGGTTCATTTGTTTTGAATAATTATTCTTTGGTGCATTCTCATGGAATCTTGATACCGCAATTGTGTAAGGAAATGGATCCCTATATAGGGTCTAGAACAGAGCAGGGTATCTGTGATCTTGCTGAGATGGTCATGAGACCAGAGTTAGTGTCTTCAGTCTTTATCCCTACTTTATCCTGTGAGGTTCATGGTGGGTGTCCGGTGTTGTCTCCTCAGTTTGGCAAGGAGGAAGTGTCAGAATGGGTTACAAGTCTGATGGTTGGGGTGGGTAAAGTCTTGGGGCTTCTTTGCGAAGGCCAAAAAGAAAAGGCTTCGGCTTTGTTTTAAAGAATTGAGAGAGAGGGAGTCCAGGGTGTGGTCATACCCAAACCCAAAGGCAAAGTAGGCCCACAAGGATATCCTAAACTTCTGAACTGAGGAAATTAGAGTGTAACTTTAACTATGACAATGCCTTTCGGAGAGGTGTATCATGCAGCCCGAGGTCAGTTAGGGATTGTCGAGTTTTGAATTTGCGATCAGGGTAGGGTCTCAATGCAGTATGCAAACACTCGAGGCGGAAGACAGGGTTTTGTCAGTGTCAAACCATGATCAAGGGAGCTCAGACGGGGCGGTTTCGAATTTGCACCACAGATTGTCGTTAAAGCATTTCTCTGGGTCAAATCGGGTTCATGTTAAGTCCGCTTGTTTTGCGGAAGCAAGTCCGGGATTTGGTCTAAAGTGCCTCGGGAGCTTAGGGGCGGAAGGAACCAACATTCAAACCTCTTCACTTTTGGCCTCTCAAGGGTAGGACAACACATTTCTGATGATCTCTCTGGTGCAAGGCACACATCACCCTTCTATCCCTGCTACTAGCTTCAAGCCCGTTGATGGCATGAATGGAGCTAGTAACAGGGCATTGAGGTCCCGTTTAAGTTAGATGAGGCTATCTTAAAACCAATTACTATTGATAAATCCAACGTTCAGCCTGATGATGAGGTCCTTAGTAGTTAGAGTTTGTCGGGGGCTCTCTCTGAGGATAGGTCGTTCTCGTCATCAGGGTCTAGGTCTGTTCGCATCTCTCCAAAGGGAGCGAGTAGGGGCAGCAGCTGGAGGGGTCTCTAGAAAGTACCCCAACGATTGGGTTTTAGTCTTTTAGACAAGATGGCAAACTTTGGCGTCTCTTTGGGTTTATCCTTTGAGGGTCGAGAGGAGGAAGTTTTGGCTCTATTTCGATCCCTGGAACCTAATAGGGGCTCTTTAAAAGAGGTTGCCTCCCCTGTCGGGTTTGGCCAAAGCAATAAGCGGTTGTTTCCCCAATGATGCACAACCGCTTCATCTCTTGGAATATTCGCAGTCCGAGATCGGTGGGCTAATATTAATGTATGGCGGTTAGAGATCTTATCTGAACCTCAAAACCTTACATCCTTTGTCTGCAAGAAACCACACTTCATTACATCCCGGAAAGAGTGGTTGACGAAGTGTAGGGCCACGACCCTCATCAATGGAAGGTGGTTATGGCCTATAGGGCGGCCGGTAGGATCCGCACAGTTTGGGTTCCAATTACCTAGAGGTCCTTGAGAGCGAGGAGGGAGTGTTCTCCTTATCTATTATTTGTCAGTCTTGAGTGGATGACTTTAAATGGGTGCTCACGGGTGTATATGGGCCATCGACTTACTCTTATCAATTGCAATTCTGGACGGAACTCGATGATGTGGCTGCTCATTGGGATCTTCCGTGGAATTTTGTTCGGTCTTCTAGGGAAAGATCCAATGGAGGTAATTTTAATCGATCTATGCGGGCCTTCGAGTCCTTTATCTCTCATAACTCTCTCCTGGATTGCCCGATGATAGGTTCCTAGTTTGTCCTCGTTGGGAGGACAAGTACCCGGATGTTAGATCTTCTTCTCTGGCGAGGCCCACATCAGACCATGTCCCTATTTTGCTCAATCCATCTGAGATCTAGGGCGGACCACGCCCTTTTAAATTCGAATTCATGTGGATGGATCACCCTGAGTTCCTAGACTAGTTGAGGAAATTTGGAAGCAAGACTCGTTCTGGGGCCCAGCTAGCACGAGGTTCACCCTGAAACTTAAAGCCCTCAAGACTCTTCTTAAAACATGGAACAAGGAGGTGTTTTGGTTGATCCCTCTCAAAAAGAGGACAATCCTTGTTGAGATAGATTGTATCGATGCTAGAGAAGAGGAGGGCTCTATGTCAGCTTCAGAGCATCAGTTTAGAGTGGACCTTAAAATTGAATTTCATCAAATCCTTTGCTCGAAAGAAGTCTTTTGGAAACAGAAAGCTGGACAACAGTGGCTGAAAGAGGGGGATCAAAACACTCGATTTTTTCATTAAGTGGCGAACTCTAGGAGGAAAGGAAACCTCATTTCTAGTCTCAGAATTGGTGACCAGATAGTTGACTGTGAGCCAGATATCGCTAGGGAAGCTGTGAGATCTTTTGAGCATCTCTACTCTTGAGATCAGATCTTTTAGACCAAAATTGGATGGTCTTGAATTCTCAATGCTATTTGGGTCCTAGAGAGATACCCTAGGGGGTCCTTTCTCTAAGGAGGAGATATGTGCAGTGGTCAGGGATATGACTTGGGATGAAGCTCCAAGTCCGGATGGTTTCTGCATAGAATTCTTCAAAAAGTGTTGGCATATTGTCAGGCAGGATCTCCTCTAGATTTTCCATGAGTTCCATCGATCTAAGGCTTTTGACCCAGTTCTTAATAGTACATTCCTTGGTCCTCATTCTAAAAAGGCCGGAGCTCTTCTGACTTCAGGTCAATTAGTCTTGTGGGGAGTGTGTATAAGATTTTAAGTTAAAACGCTAGGACTCAGGCTGAAAGTGGTCATGAATTCAATCATATCCCCATTTCATTGTGCCTTTGTGGGTGGGAGGCAAATTCTTGATGGGCCTCTTATAGGCAATGAGTGTTTAGAAATTAGAGGATCGGTTGCGCAAAGGGGTGCCGGGAGGCGGGAACCGTTTGCAAAATTAGTATGGAAAAGGCCTATGACCAATTCAGTTGGGGGTTTCTGGAGTATATGTTGGATAGGATAGGCTTTGGTATTAAATGGAGGGCTTGGATGAGAGCCCGCTTCGGGTCTGTGAGATTCTCTATGCTCATCAATGGTTCCCCCATGGCTATTTTCATAGCTCTCGAGGTCTCCGACAATGGGATCCTCTATCCCCGCTTTTGTTTATCATGGCTTCGGAGGGTTTGAGTAGAATGATCCAAAAAGCCTCACCTTCGGTTTAGGAAGGCTTCAAGGTCGACTGTGGGGATCTTCAGATATCCCACTTGCAATTTGCAGATGATACCTGCTTTTCTGTGAGGCCTCTAACACGAAGTTAGCTCTGGTTAGATGTCTCTTTCGTTGTTTCGAAGCAGTTTCGGGATTGAGAATAAACTTCAGAAAGAGCGCTCTTGACGGGGTGGGGGAGGTCCCTAATCTTGGAGAGTTAGCAGCGTGCTTAGGTTGCAAAACAGGCAATTTTCAAACTTCTTATTTGGGCTTGCCTCTGGGTGCTTCATATAAAGCAAAATCGGTTTGGAGCCCCGTCATTGATTGATTCTCCAAGCGCCTTCAAGGGTAGAAATCTCGATTTCTTTCCAAAGGGAGTAAGCTCACGCTCATCAAAAACACCTTGTGCAGTCTACCTACTTATTTCCTATCTCTTTTTAGGATTCCTACATCGATCGCATCCTCTCTAGAAAGATTGCAGAGGGAATTTTTATGGAACGATATGGAAGATTCCAGAAAGAATCATTTAGTAGACTGGAACACCATTTTGCAGCTTAAGAGTGGGGGTGGTCTTAATATTCATCCCTTGTTAAGGGTAAATAAGGCCCTTCTAGGTAAGTGGCTCTGGTGCTTTGGCAAGGAAGAGGGTAGTCTATGGAGAGTTGTGGTAGTGGCTAGACATTGGGCTATCAATAGCTGGTGCCCTAAGTTAGGGTGGGGCCCAATGGGGATGGGGGTGTGGAAGGCGCTCCTATAAGGTTGGGATGATTTTTATAAACTTACCTGTCTTAAGCTGGGTAACAGGGAGCAAATTAGCTTCTAGAACGATCTTTGGTACGGTTAATCAATTCTTAGACAGACCTTCGTTAACCTTTATGGCTTGGTTTCCAACAAGGAGGCCTCGATAGTTGAGTATTTAGAATGGTGGGATGGGGCGTCGGTCTGGACTCCCAATCTAAGGCGAACCCTATTCGATTGGGAGTTTTAGGATCTTCTTGGGTTATTAGCACTCCTTCAGTAGGTTTCCCCCCTACCCTCTCATCAGGGATTGTCGGGTCTAGTCCCTAGGCAACAAGGGGCAGTTCTCAGGGAGTTCCTTTTTGCAAGCTCTGCATTCTGGGCCCATTCTACCTTTTCCTCATCAGGCTGTTTGGTACCCGTCAATGTCGTCCAAGGTTTCTTTTTTCCTATGGTCAGCGGTTTTAGATAAAATCCTAACTTGCGATCATCTCATGCATAGAGGATGGTGCCTATTTCATGCGCCTCTCAGCAGAGGAGACTGTAGATCACTTACTTTTGCGTTGTCCAATAGCGAGAGAGGTTTGGTCCTACTCAAGGTGTTAAAATTTGACTCAATTCGGTAAACTTCGGCCGAATTGAGTCAAGTTTGGTGGTGACTAAAGCGAAACTCTCGTGTATTTTAAAAATACAAGAATTCTTGATCCAATTCGGTAGACTTCGGTGGAATTCGGTGGACTTCGTTCGAAATAAAAGTTTTTGGTAGAAAAAATACTCAACTTCGGTGGAAGTCCACCGAAGTAGACAGAAGCGTAAACAAAAAAAATTAAAGCTATAGAAACGTAAGAAATGCAAATTTCAAACTGAAATCAAGCCCAATCTGCCATTACAGTGCAAACAATCTTTATTTTAGAAGACGAAAATAAAGGAAAAAAGATAGAGAGAAGAGAAAATGGACGAATAGGGATTAGGGTACATACCTAGGAAGAGCTTTGCCGTCGCCGTTGTGGTCGCCGTTGCCGTTCTCAGTTGCCGTTGTTGATTGCAAAAAACCCTAAAAGCAAAGGTCCTCCTTCCCTCTTCTTTCTCCGTCGAGCTCTACCGTCGAGTATTGAGTTGCAGTCGTGTTTTATTATTATTATTATTATTATTATTTATTATTTTTTATTTTTATTTTTATGGAGACTTAACTCTTATGTCTTAAGAAGCATCGAGAAGCCTCAGTGTGTAATGAGATTGAATCATAGCCAATCACGATTGAACTCGGGTAGAGTTCAATCGCACCTACAGTTCAATTGCACCTATTGGTCAACACGTCTCCCTTAAGGCTTTAAACTCTTATTATGCCCTTAACAGATTTTATAACCTCACTAAGTCACTTTAACTGCTCTTGAACCATGGTTAATTAGTTTTAACTCCTATTATTTAATTATTTTTTTCTAAAAACCAAGGATAGATATTTTAACCTTAAAGATTATTGAATCTTAACCATAGTTAAAAGGGAACATATTAATTTTTTTTTAAAAAATTCAAAATATGAAGGTTAGATGCGTTAGTGAATCTTAATCATAGTTAAAATGGGACATATTAAATTATTTTTTTCTAAAAACCCAGGTTAGCTGCTTTAACCCTAAAGATTAGTAAATCTTAGCCACAATTAAAGGGAGTTAAAAGGGGGCACCTTAATTTTTTTTTATTTTCTAAAAACCAAGGTTAGATACTTTAACCTTAAAGGTTAGTGTATCTTAGCCACAATTAAAGGGAGTTAAAAGGGAGCACATTACTTTAAAAAAAAAATCTAATAGATGCTTTAACCCTAAGGGTTAGTGAATCTTAATCACAATAAAGTGAGTTAAAAGAGATGTTCAATTTTTTGCTCTAAATTATAATTTTATTATTAAAGTGTGGTTATAATTAATCTTATTATAAATTATATTTTTATTATTAGTATATTATGCCCATTAAATTAAATAATTTTCTAATAGTATGTCATAAATTAAATTGTAATATTCAAACGGGATGTCACTTAACATGATTACAACACATACAAGCAGACAACGCATGTCACTTAACATGATTCTTACTTTTGATACTCACATACTTGCATCCAGTAATATAATGAATTCTAGATGTGTATTTATGTTTAAGTATTGAATGTCTAAAGTTTCATCTTAAAATTCCAATGTTTCCTTAAAGTTTCCTAAACTTCTTTAATTTTTACATAACTTCCTTGGACTTCCTTAAACTTTCACGAATTGAGTCAACTTCCTTAGCGACTGAAGTTTACACCAAATCTGAAGTTTAATACCTTGGTCCTACTTCCTTTGTCAGTTTCGCATCCCTTAGACCTTTTTCAGATCCTTGAGGAGCTTCTTATCTGGTTGGCTTGCAGTATCTATTCCGGATCTAGTGGGAGTTGTGTGGCCTTTCCTTCCAAGGGCAGTAGCATGGGCCTTGTGGAAGGGGAGGAATAGGAGGGTGTTTGAGGACAGATCCTTGACCGTTCCACGTATTCTGGATAGGGTTCGTTTACTTATTGCAGCTTGGGGGTCTATTCAAGGAGATGGTGGAGACCCTTGGGGGACCATTATTGTCACATAGTCCCTTTTGGTTTTTGCTTCTTTTGCTATTTTTGCTTTCCCTCTTGTCTGATCTCGCGGTTCACCATTGGTGAACCCTGTCCTGTAAGGCTCTTTTTCTTTATTATATATATTTTCCCTGCTTACCAATAAAAAAAAATCTCAAGGGTTGTTTTTAATATAGGTTTGGGGTTTCTTGTAGAACAAGTTGATGGTTCATTGTAGAAAAAGCTAGTGTCCATGTGGGATATTTGGGGGTTACATGTACGGAAAGCTAAAGAGTTTATTATTTGCAAAAAAAAAAAGGAGAGTTTCTTATGGGCAAATTTAGGGTCTTTTGTTTTGTGCAATTTAGGGTCCATGAAGACTAAGTAAGGTCTTTGCTTTTGTTTTTTGAGACTTTTGAGAGAACAATATATGCAAACAAAATTCCTTGATTTTGTGAGTTACCTTCTCATCTTGTACCACTTTCTAACTATTGTGGTTGCTATGAATTATTCGTCTCTTTATTTTTTTATTTTTTTTATTTACATCAATGTTTTGGTTCATTCATTTCATAGCATCTGTGATCATTGCAGGTTGGGACACCCAAGACACACAGGCGGTTCCTCACTTGTGATAATGGTACCTATGGACCAATGCTACATAGATTCACCAAAGGCTTATTGGGGATGCCATTCAATACAACAGTAAGTCAAAAGTGTAGCTGCTAATAGTTGGTTTAATAATGATAGTTTTTGTATCTTTTTGTAACTTGTTGAGTGGACTGGTGCCCTTAATACTGGGAGTGCATTCTATAGATGGACTCTAACTGTGTTGGGGATAGCTGCTTTCCAGGACTTATAGCGGTAGCCTTTTCAGGAGTAATGTGTGCTCATCGAGAAACTGCTATCCTTGCATGCTTTGTGATGTCTTTGCCAAAGCTGGTAAGTAGGAGTCAGCCTTCCAACTTCTGAGGAGTGAGGGGAAGGTCTTCCTTTTATGGAAGAGGGAGCCCACCGACCTAGCTTAGAAGGAGCTTCACAAACATAGATGAATCTGCGCTAGAAGAAACTCACAGATCTTCCCATACAAAGCTCCCCTTTACTATTAAGGTCCTGCTTCTATCCGTATAACGACTTCTTCAGTTTGCACACAAGGTTTGGCCGAGCCTTGTCTACAAAACCTTCCGGCATTGCCTTTTATCTTTCTTTGTCAAGGTCACCAGTCAGGAATGCATTCTTAACATCTAGTTGGAACATCTTCAAATTCATCTTTGGTACGAAGGCAATCTCAACTTTGACGAAATTCAGTTTAGCTACAAGACAGACTGTTTCCTCGTAGTCTAAACCACACTTCTGCACAAATCCTCGCGCCACAACACAAGTCTTGCCTTATATCTCTCGACAGGGCTTGAGAATAAATCTTCAATATTGCACGCCACCTTTCTTCGACTTCTTGGTTGGTTAAGGACAATGGCATGAGAAATATTGGCTCCATTTAAGGAGTGGATACCTATTGCTTTATGGAATAGTGGAGAATACGGATTTTACGGCAATTCCAAGCCATTGATGTTATAATATGACCAGAACAGCATAGTGTGCTTTCTGAACAATGTTGATCAAAGCAAGTGGAAGCACAGACACATGAGCCCTGTGTCCTTTTTCATGGGAGAGTTGGTTTGCCTTCGAAGGCAAGGGAGGTACCTCTTCAGCACTGTGTCACGACCATTCGTCCAGCAATGTTTGCATGGCCTTGGTGGTGGCACTATTTTTGTATGTCTTTTGATCTATTGTAAAAGGGTAGTTTAGTCGCCAATGTCTTAGTGGCATTTTTGTAATAAGGGAGTATGACTCCACCAGCACATAGGATGTTTCCTTCTGCCAAAGGGTAAAAGGTTTATTTTCCACCTTGTAGGGGAGGTGGTAGTTCACTTGAGTGGGTTGTCTTTGCACCATCTTTGATCACCTGCTCCCCTAGTGTCTTTTATTTCCAGTACCTGTATAGTGTCTTGTAACCTTTCCCTTTATGCAATAATATTGATCTTTGCTTTTTTCTTGTGCATTGTGGTGTGCTTTACTCTTGTTCTTAGGTAACTGTTTGAGTAGGCTGACTTGATCAACGGATTGATCAAGTGCCGCACGGGATTTACCTGGCAACGTAAATTGCCCGTGACAGTTGGTATCAGAGCAAGGTCGTGAACGTGTATTCAAGGCTAGAAGACATGGCACAGGGGACAGGAGCGCGCACTAACAAGGATCGTCTGGATGATTTGGAAGCCCAGACAGCACAGATTGATGGGATGTTGCATACCATGGTACAGATGGAGGACCGAGTAAGCAACATGGAACAAGGACACCAGGGATTGGCCGGATCAGTAGTGACCTTGACCACGGACGTGAAGGGGACAGTGGATGCTCTCCAGGCCAAGATTGAGGAGCTCTCAAACCGGTTGAATGTGCTTACCATGGCAGTTGGTTCGCACCCTCAGGGCCCTACCGAGACATACAGTCGAGTGAAGGTGCCAGAGCCTCGCTCGTACAGTGGTGCGAGAGATGCAAAAGAGCTTGAGAATTTCTTGTTCGAAATGGAACAGTACTTCCGAGCCGTGAGACAGGAATCAGAGGAAGCCAAGGTCTCAACAGCAACAATGTATCTATCGGGTGATGCCAAGTTGTGGTGGCGTACACGATACGATGACATTCAAAATGGGAGATGCATCGTGGATACTTGGGCGGACTTGAAGCGGGAGTTACAAGCCCAATTCTTGCCCGAAAACGTGGAGTACATCGCTAGGAGGAACTTGCGACAGTTGCATCAGACAGGCACGGTACGTGAATATGTGAAGCGATTCTCGGCCCTCATGCTAGACATCAAGGACATGTCCGAGAAAGACAAGATGTTCTACTTCATGGAGGGATTGAAACCTTGGGCATAGACCGAGTTGCAGAGACAACGTGTTCAGGACTTAGCTTCAGCACAAGCAGCAGCAGAGCGTCTGAATGACTACTCCACAAATGACCCTAACAAGAAGAAGGCGACCTCGACCCATACTAGCCACAATAAATCTTCCCGACCATCAAATGGGAAGCATAGCAATGGCAAGTCTGGGCCGACCAAAGAAGCTTCAACCTCAAAGGGTTCGGGTTCGGGTTCGAAGCCAATGCAGTGCTTCTTATGTGGTGGACCACATCGAGTAGTAGTTTGTCTGTAGAAACAAGCCCTCAATGCCCTACAGGCATCAGTGAGTAACTCGGCTATGCACGAGGAGCTGTCCGAGAGTGATGAAGATGAGGAAGAGCAGCCTAGGATGGGAGCCATTAGGTTGCTAAATGCTCTTAAGACTCAAGGTGATGAGAAGGCGCCACAGTCAAAAGGGCTCATGTTCGTTGATTTGAAGATCAATGGGAAGGCCACCCGGGCCATGGTGGGTACGGGGGCGACACATAACTTTGTTGCGGAAGGAGAAGCTAAGCGACTGGGATTAAAGCTGGAGAAAGATTCAAGTCGCATCAAAGCCGTGAACTCAGCAGCGAAGCCCATTCACGGGGTAGCCAAGGGGGTGCCTATTGAAGTGGGAGCTTGGTCAGGAAAGACCAACTTAACAGCGATTCCCATGGATGACTTCCAGGTCATTGTGAGGATAGAGTTCTTGCAGGAATCTAAGGCCGTACCAATGTCGTACCTGCGATCGCTGTGCATCTTCGGTGACTCTCCATGTATGATTCCAACAGTGGCAAGCAAAGGTGGAGAGAAGATGCTTTCAGCCCTACAGCTTAAGAAATGGTTGAAGAATGGAGAGATGACTTACTTGGCTACGTTGAGGGAAGAGTCTCAACTAGAGCAGGATCCAGTTCCGAAGGAAGTGACCGAGGTGTTGGCAAAGTTTGCTAGCGTGATGCCCGATAAGGTGCCAAAGTCCCTTCCTCCTCGTCAAACAATTGATCATGAGATAGAACTTGTTCCTGGGGCTAAGCCGCCTGCGAAAGCCCCTTATCGTATGGCCCCTCCGGAGCTTGCAGAACTTCGGAAGCAACTTGATGATCTCTTGGAGTCAGGCTTCATTCGCCCCTCCAAGGCACCATTTGGGGCACCAATCCTCTTCCAGCGCAAGCATGACGGGAGTCTGAGGCTTTGCGTGGATTACCGAGCGTTAAATAAGTTGACCGTGCGGAACAAGTATCCCATCCCGACGCCGAAGCTAGTTGGGAACTAGGCGTCACCCTTCTCCCCTTCGCAGATAAGATTGAAGAATACTTAGCGAACAAGTCGACGAGGGCGTCAACTTAACAAGTGGGGGAGTATGTCACGACCATTCGTCCAGCAATGTTTGCATGGCCTTGGTGGTGGCACTATTTTTGTATGTCTTTTGATCTATTGTAAAAGGGTAGTTTAGTCGCCAATGTCTTAGTGGCATTTTTGTAATAAGGGAGTATGACTCCACCAGCACATAGGATGTTTCCTTCTGCCAAAGGGTAAAAGGTTTATTTTTCACCTTGTAGGGGAGGTGGTAGTTCACTTGAGTGGGTTGTCTTTGCATCATCTTTGATCACCTGCTCCCCTAGTGTCTTTTATTTCCAGTACCTGTATAGTGTCTTGTAACCTTTTCCTTTATGCAATAATATTGATCTTTGCTTCTTTCTTGTGCATTGTGGTGTGCTTTACTCTTGTTCTTAGGTAACTGTTTGAGTAGGCTGACTTGATCAAGTGCCGCACGGGATTTACCTGGCAACGTAAATTGCCCGTGACAACTGGGCGTTCAATCAATTTGAGTTCACAGAATTGTCTTTTGTTATCTTTATCTAGACTTCTAGTCTATAATATTGTGTAAAAGAGCTGCAGAGTGGCCATTTTGATATTTAATCTGGCATTCCTTTCTTGCTTAATCTCATGGAGGCCAACTGCCAATGGCTGTGATTATATACATTGGTTGCTTTGGTAATTTACCTATACTCATCTGCATATATTTCATTGACACTGTTAAAATTTTAGCTCTGTGTTTTTTATCCTTTCAAGTTGTGCTTAAATCACCGAAATCCATTCCCAGTTTCTGTAGATATGAACGTCACTAGCTCCTATTGACACATAGAAAGTACTATGCCATGAATGTAGCGGACCAACCTGTGGACAAGTATAAAATGCTATAACCTAAAGGATTCTCTACATACCGAAAATCAATGGACAACATGGAAATAAAAATCACCGAAACCGATACGAAACAGACGATACGTATAGGTTTCGGTAGCCCCATATACGATATTTATACTTCTACCAAACGGGCGATACATATCATTTATTATTTATGTTTTAAGTCATTGTGTAATTGTAATTGTATTTGCTACTTTGTCTTTAAGTCGCTTCTAATGACTATATTTGGTAAATTTGGTCATGTAACTCATTTGATTTTTAAAAAAGATTATATGTATCATCCGAAACCGATACGTATGGCTTTCGTTTGGGACCAATACAACCCTCGAAACCGTATTTTTAATCCTTGACAGACAAGACTATAATAACCCATTATATTATCTCATAAATTGTTTTGTGATACATGAAATGAATTTACAACTTTTTAGATGTGGAACTCGAAAGATTTGGATTCCTTGCCGGTGTCCTTCTTTTTAACTTAGAAAATGAAACCTTCATAAGTCTGTCTCTTTGAGGATTGAGATGCGGAAACTACTCGGTTTAGTTGGCTGCTGACAATTTCTCTTTCTCCTCTAATGATGAAATCCCATTTAAGATCCGGATTGGAGCTTCATCTTCCGCAAAGAAAGGTATGCCAAGAGACGGTACCCAAAAGCCATGGCCTCCATGGCACAAACTTCCTTTAAACCGCTGTCGAGTTTCATTCCATTTATACTGGTAGTGATGTGTTCATACTGCACCTTGAGAAGAAGCCTGTAAGTGTGGTAGTTGAAAGAGAGACAACGGATCCATGATATGAATACTAGAACCTTCTGCAAAATTACAGATATAATTATTGTCACTTTTTGCAATCAGATGTACCAGGCAGCACTGGAAAGTAAATCTCAGAAACAATTTGAATTGAGACTTCGGATCGGGAAAAAAGTTTTTGTTTTTCTTTTCAACTAGACTTTTGTTCAGAAACTTCAATTCTGAAAAAATAGAGGCTATTCTTGTCCATCTTATGAATCAATAAAGCTGTTTCCTTCACTTGGAATATGTTAGCAACATTTCAGAATAGTGAATGGCAATTTAGATTCTAAGCAGACTTGCATGTCTTACCTTCAAAAAGAACCCTCCAGCCAACATGAAGGTCATAACAGTTACTGAAGCCAGAGTCATTGCCCTCTTTACGTCCATCATTATAGCACCAATAACCAGTCCAAATCCCTGAAATTGCACCCTCTTCTTAGCTACCCGTGCCAGGTATAATTATCTATTAATTTTCCTTATAAGAATGTGCATGAAGCGATGAACCAGGGATCCTTTTATTGTCCAATCAGATAATTGCAAAGAGATATACCTGAGCTGCTACAATGCATAGGAACACTGTAAGCATGGTTAGGAAGCATGGACCAACACTTAGTCTCAGGCCCGCCATGAAGTAGACAATGAGAAGGAATACTACGGGAAGGAAGAGGTCAAGTGGAAGGTCGCTTGTGGTCCTAGCCATGAAATATGCACTTATCCTGTACATGTCGACTGCTCGTTCCTTGCTGAGCATGGCTCTTCTTGAGGAAATGTGAAGATTGCTGTGTAAACAGGAAAGAAACTCCAGAAGACAGCAATGAAGAATAGTAGCCCTGCCTGTAATGCAAGACAATTAGGTAGCTTAGATTGGAAGCTACTTGTATATCCAATGGAAACAGAATATTACATTTTTTTTATTCTTGTTTTTGTTGTCTGTAGGGTTTGAATAAGTTAATCTAATTATTGGCTCACATCACAGATGTTCAAGTTATGGCCACAAGAATAATCTATTTAAGGATGGTGTTGTTTTAGAACCTTGTAATTCCTAGACATTTTCCGCTGAAAAATAGCTTATTTTGCTACTCCCGCAATGTTGTTTCTGATAACAAACATTAATACTGAATCTCACTTGGATTCACTTATTTTCTTTTGCTCTTTTTCTCCATTTTTATTTTTATTTATTTTTACTTTTCCTTGTTTTTTTACTAATCTTTGTGGATTAGAATGTTGAAAAACTTAAAATTAACATATATAAAAAACTGAGTGTAGTGGAGATGAGGATGTTAATGAATGCAAGTCAAGAGAAGACAGAATCAGAAATGAGTGTTTCCTTGAGAATTTAGGAGTAGCTCTAATAGGTGATAAAATAAAGGAGTCATTTGAGATAATTTGGTCTTGTGAAACGAAGGCAAACAATGGTACTAGCAGGAAGGACCGGCCTGGTGCAGGTTGAAGGCTCTTCTAATATTGACGAAGGGAGGCTGAACAGGATTTGGATTGGGGTAGTGTTAAAAAAAATATTTGAAGGCACATGCTTTAACAGATCTGGGGACCATATATAATGGACTGAAGGGACAGGATTTTGCCCTCAAGGTGCTGATTTGTTTGTTTGGTAGTCCCATTCCATATTTCCTATCGGATGATTTTATGCATCTTCTTATCTATCTTCCACTACCCTCAATTAGTTGCAATGTATTATTATTATTTGGTGGGTGGGTGGGTGGGTAAAAGAATCCTACTGGTTTACATCACAATTTGATGTATTCTATTGCTTGGTTAATCAGATTGGGCTCTGCCTTAGCATCTTCTTTACTAATTAGGGTAGAAATAAGAATGCTAGACTACATAAGGAATATAAAAATTATTATCAAGTTTGTTTGCACAAAGGAACAAGGAAGGAGTGGTTCTAAAAGAAGTCAGGAAGCAGGGATTTACAGGATCAAAATCTTTAAATATGCATATTTACTTGAACTATTTGAATATAGGAAAAAATATAACAAATTAAAGTATGATGTTTGAAGTGGATTTTTTGGAGAAGCCACGCATCAGTAGCTGCTACGACCTCTAGTTTACTGGTGGAAGGTTGAAGGTGGAGGGTTTGAACCCTGCCCTCCACTCCGATGCCAAAGTAAGTGTGGGAAGAAGATGATGAATAGTAAAAGCACTAAAGCATTGAGAGAGATGAGAATCTTAGTGATCAGTTCTAAGTTGGTTGATCGATCCTTATGCACTGGGTCTTTGGGGGTATTTATAGGTTAAACTTTGGATGCCCATGGATGGCCATCGATGACAATGGATGACCATGTCACTAGTTTTACACTCATTACCAAATATGTCAGACATATTCGGAGCCTTACGTGTTACACGTGTGAGCCTACAATTTCTAAGGTCAGTTTCGGGTCGAAACTCATCTAAGGTGACTAGCAATAAATGCTAAGACAGTGTTTTCCACCCTAACATTAGAGGAGAATGATCGCCTCCTGAGGATCGGGTCCTGATAGTCAGTCTCGTTGTTGACTAAAGCACGGGTTCGTTGTTGCACCGAGGACGATATCGTTGTCCTGATGACTACAAGTCCATTGTCTAGAGAATAACGTTCCCGTTGTACTGAGCACAACGAGTCTGTTGTCATACGCACAACGAATACGTACTCAAAAGGCATACAAGCTCGTATCCACAGTTTATAACATCAAAGACATGCTCATTGTCACAACACTCACTTATTTTAACGATTTTTATCCTTTACAATGTGATAGACTTATTTACTGATTGTGTAACTGAATCTCAACAAATTAACTGTCCACAATCCAAAACAACAATAGCGATATCCTAAAATTAGTTGTATTAAAGGTGGGTGATTCCAGTTGTAGCTTGTGGTGGGTGGGTGAAAGGGTTCTGAAAAGTAGGAGAGAGGACACCTAAGTGAAACCAGCAGGCTGCTCAAGGTTCTTGCTGCTGGGTTGGATGTGTATGGGGTATTACTCTGCATGCAAGTAGTTATTAGACAAGACTAAGATTTCATACCTGATCTTGCATGCCTTTAGGGGTGGTTCCATCCGAGTGCCACCAGAGCAATCCCAAGATAATAGCAGTAGAGAGAACTTGAGTGACTCTTGACCAGCTTAAGTAGTCATGCCGTCTTTCTTTCAGTCCTCTCCAAAATAGGATGGAATACTGTTCCCACCAGCTTGCTCCCCATTCTCCGCTTTAGAGAAGACACCTTTGACTTCAATCTTCATCCATGGGGATTTGCGCGAGAAGTTTTTTCTTCTCCTTGTCCGCAACTCGAGTCTCATAGGCCTCCACAAGATACTGTTTCATTCAACAAAATAAGTAAATAAATAGTCAGGAAACAATTTTTTTCACAGTTACACAAAAATCACTTTGTACACCTGCTTTTAGCACAAAAAACTTAAAATTTGTGGCAAACGTGGGTATATTAAAATTTCCAGGTTTCCATTATTTTATGTCATTCCTGTTTTGCTTTGTGACTGATCTTGTCTGGGAAAATGTATGGTCTTGACTCTCAATTATTATAGATGGAAGTACAATTTGTACAGAACAGGACATTCGCAACATGGCGGTGATCATTCAGGAGTCACCATTTAAATTATAGAAATTTCCTATTTTAGAAATCCATTGGAGGTAACATCCTGATCCATATACTTGCTAGACAAATTTTACCATTGGAAAAAGAATGTCGATAACTGGAGGGATCATGGTAATCTGATGATTCTGATTACATTGATTCATGGCCTAGGGGATATCCAAGTGGATCAATTAAATAATAGAGGCCGTGGTCAGTGTTGCCGGACCTGTCGCTTGGATGGTCTGGAAAGAAAGGAAGCGTCGAGTTTTTGAAAACACATTCGGCGTCTCCTTCTCCTATATGTGCTCAGGTGCGGTTGGTGGTGTTTAGGTCTAAACCATGACAGGGAGGAGATTCGGGCAGTGCTAAACTGAGGTTGTTATCGTCGGGGGGGGGTGTGGCCAGGCCAGGGTCGTGAGGGGTCTTCAGTGCTAAGTCTTCCTTGAGTTTATTGTCTTGTAACTCTCAGTGCTTTGCTTGTTGTAGTCCTTGTATCCAGGTTCTTTCTTATTTATATTATTGTATGTTATCGATAAAAAAAAATGTGTGCCAAGTTCTTGTATCCTGATCATGTGTAAAATTCTCAGACTATAGATTTACCATTCTCATTGTAGTTTTGGAGCCATTTTTTAAATTTGATTGCTAGCTGGATAAAAGAGCACTTTTATCTTAGAGAAAGTCTCATTCATCTTTACAAGGCTTCCTTGTTTTGGTAATTTAGTAAAAACTAACAGTACCGCTCATGCACAATGCAGGAGATGCTTTGCCATTTCCCTTGTTTCGTTTCCAATTTTCCATCTGCAACTTTATCCTGACTAATTCTGATGGTATCAGAAACATCATTTATTTTTCCATTTGCAAGGTCTAGCATGGGGGGGGACTCTGGCGGATCATGGGTCAATTAGAGGGAGACAGCCTATGGCCTAGAAATAGACCATTGGGCTTCCAATGCCTTTCCAAAGTAGAGCTAAGCTCGCCTTTCCGCGACGAAGGATCAACTTCTCAAGTTATTTTTGGAAGAGATTCTGCGTGATGGCTGATGGATTGATGGTTAGCACTGTTTTGCCAGCCTGCCACAAGATTGAATCAACATCGATAACATTAGTTGATCAAGTACATAGCTCTTAACAAAATCAAATCAGTCATAACCTCTCTCTTTTTGAAATGGCTTTAGAGTAAATACTTGCTTTTCCATGTTCATATTTGCATCAGTATGGATCATCTCAACCTCCTGATCCCTAGATCTTTTTACGTTTAATGGCAATTCGCATTATTTTCTTATTATTAGAAGAAAAAAGTCGATGGTCCATCATAGTTATTAGCCTCACGCCAGGCGCGAGAAGCGAAA
>JABCRI010000503.1:0-62213 GCA_015143295.1 Tetracentron sinense
ATTGGGATTTCAGGGGGATGTGAAGAAGCGAGGAGAAATGGCTTCGCTTGGTTTCGCCATGGCTATGGACACTTGCGGACATGGACAGTAGCGCGTGCTGCATCAATGCTATACAGAAGGGTGTGCACGAGCACACACTGTTTTTTTATGGTACACCAAATTATATAAAATAATAAGATCTCGGATTGTCTCAGGCAAAGCCCAAAAATGTCTCGGGCACCACAACCTTATGACCATGTATCATAAAAGGGAGAAGCATTTAAATTTCTACATTGATTTTGGATTATCCCACTTGAGATCTCTTCCCCTTTTTTCACCATTATCACATGTGTCGCAACAAAGGTGTGAATAAGTCAAATCAAGGACAACGATTTGGACTTCTCCCACCACAGGTACACAATTGTGATGCCAGACAGTCATTGACTTCGAGAGAGAGAAGCCGAAGCAAATAATAAAGGAAAGGTTATATTATGCAGATGTTATCCAAATATATATATATATATAAGCCAAGGATTATCAAGTTCCAACTTGAGAGAATCTCTTCAGTCAATTGGAGAGAATCTCTCAAGTTGAACCAATAGAGGTCCCCAGTGTCTCTTGATACCCTTAACCGGGGTAGGTTAACCCACCACACTAGGGTTCAATAACCCATCCTTGGTTTTTTTTAATATTATTTATTTTGTAAATTAAAAAACTGTTTTAATATAAAAACTCTAAAAACAGTTTTTTTTTTAATTTAAAAAAAAAATAATTAATATATAAAAAAAAAACCACAGATGGGTGAGTACCCTAAGGGGGGTGAACCTTACCCATGGTAAAGGGTGTCCAAATGAGACCACGTGGCGACTCTAGGGGTTCAAACTTGACGGGAATCCTGAGCAATGAATGGAGAGGCCGGCGTAGCCTGAAATTTTCCAAAATCCTAAAAAAATACCTTATAAAACAAAACTTTCATTTAATATTTACTTTAAATTCCAAACTACCCTCATTTATCTATTTAAAATAATAGCTCACAGTCAACTGCGATTGAACTCAAGGGAGAGTTTCAATCGCACCCCGGTGACTAGTGCCCTTGTAACTTCCTATAACTGTGGTTAACTCCTTTGTCCTCGCTCTACGTGCATGGCCATGGCCACCAGTAGTAGATACATATGCTAACTGATTTTTCATCAGGTAGTTTACCAAAAAAAAAAAAGCAACTATTTTATGTTTGTGGTAAAATACTTTTGCTAACTATGTTGTAATGAGCAAAAGCATTTACCAAAAAAAAAAAATCAAAACAAAAAGTAATGTCCAAAATTCTGCTTTAAATCACATCCTACAAAAGGTTATAAACAATAAAAAAAAATGTTCCACCTTAGATTACCGAATAATGCTAACTATTAATTAATTGGGAATGGTACCCCGATTTCTTTTTACAAGCAGGAACATGTCGCTTATAATTCTTAGTTTACATTTACAATGGGTCGAAAAAATAATGAATGAGCGGGATGTTACTAAAGTTTTAATTAGTTGGAGAAGCAATGAAAATAATGAAGACACCGTGTCCTCCTGTAGAGAATAAGAATGTTTTTTTTGATCGGAGAGAATAAGAGATGTAAAACATTCTCTTTATTTTATGAAAATTGTGATTTTAATTAACAAAAGCAGTTGTTGGAGATTCTCCTTTGCGCATCAACATCCTATAAAAAAACTACCAAACAAACAATAAGATAAGTCTATTCAAATATTGGCTTTTTAGATATATTCATTTTAATTGGGAAATGCTTACATTTGACTCAAAGAAAGAGGAAAGGTGATCATCGCTCTAAAATCTAGCATAACTAGATGTTAGTGAGAAAACTATCGCTAGAGCCACTGGAACAAGGGAGTGAGTGGCAAGATTTGATGCCTAGACACAAAACTAAAAAAAACTAAACTAAACTCAAACAAAAACTCATAACATTCAGAGTTAACTAATGTCAATGCAAAGTAGCATGAATTTCACAATGACTTTTTGAAAAAATTCGTTCAGTGTAAGTCGGTATCTCTTTGAATTAGATTCAACTAAAAGTCGGTGCACTGATTGGAGATAGCTAAATGCAAGGTCAGACGGAGGCTTCGGCTTCGGCTTCGGCTTCAACAAAGCTCATAATATGAACGACTCATCCCCTCTTCTTATCACCTCTTAATATCAAATCTTATAATAATAGACTAGTTGAAGGCACGTGGCGTTGCCACATGTGTGTATGTGTGTACAGGTCCGATGAACGTGAGAGAGGGGTGGGGGAGAGCAAACTGGGGTGAACCTAGAGGTGAGTGAATTTTAACAACAAGTTAAGAAGTGTCAAAATTGACACGTGTTAACCTGTGAGTGCAATTGATGAGAATAGAATAGTTTGAGGTGGGGGAAATTTTAACCACAGTTAAGGAGTGTCAAAAGGTGCAGATGAGAAAAAAGGTAATTTGGGAATTAAGAAATATTAAATCAAGGTTTTGTCTTAAGGTAGTTGGGAATTTTATCAAAAAATAGGCACGGTTGAAAAATGAGTAGTTTGGTAGATTAGCTAAGAAGTGATAGTTCGGGAATTAAGTAAAACATGAAATGAATGATTTTGTAAGGTTTGTATATAAGGGTAGTTTGGAAATGCCCGTGAAAAAAACCTTGTTTGTTAAAGCAGTCACGCAGTATAGTGTGTTAAAGAGCGATAGTTGGGAATTCCATAATTAGGGGCTTCTCCCATTAAACTAGTAGAGAAGAGAAAATCCTGTCTAGTAGTGTTGTGGAGCCTCTTGATTGTTGAGTGGCTCATCAATTTATGAGACGCAGATAAAAGAAGGGGGAAATAGAGCTTGCAACAATATTTTCGATAGGGGTGGCTAACACAAAAAATTTATGGTATTTTATATCTTTTAGATATAAAATATATAAGTAGGCTACCAGTAGATTCTACCCTTGATGAGAATGAGGTGGTGAGACTCAATATAATTGGAGTACGATATGTAAGTCGTGTCTACCTTTGGGGAGGTGTGACTCAGCTTCGGAGTATTGGTGGCCATTGAGAGCCCACCACCATGAGTAACCAATCCCCTAACATAACAAACCCAGATAAAATTATTATCCCTACAAAATACTAAAATAGCAATTGTAAAATGCAATAAAATCTTATAAATAATAGTAATGTGATCTAATGAAAATTTAAAATAAATTTGTTTTAAAGAAAAATCTTATAAATTAATTGTGCTTTTAACCGTTGACGGATATTATATTTTATCAGCACACCAAAAGGTAAAAAAAATTATCCACAAATTCCCTAATTATACACCCGAAATTAAGAACTTATAATGGATACATTAAAGTCTGAGGAAATATTGTTCCAATAAGAAACAGGGAAATAAGAGGGCTAGAGAGCTTGATCCATACATGTGTGTTGTTGGCCAGAAGACAACATCAATAATCATCATCAGGTTTCAAAGGCAACTTGTCATTGTGGGTGTTAGGAAATTTTATCGTATTTAAATATATGAACCTTAGTAAGAGTTGCTTTATTATATATCATTTTTAAGGTATTCTTTTACAACAATTTTGTTTGGTAAAAAACTAAAAATACACTATTTTTTAGGATAATAACAAAACACAAGCATTTGAACCTTTTTTTTTTGTTTTTTAGGTGATAGAAATTCTTATTAGAGTCAGACTGTCAGTAGGGGTTAGCTTGGGCAGTGGAGCTCTTGCTTACTCTTACTTGGGTGGGATTAGATCCCTAGACCTCCAACATGGGAAGGTCACACCCTTACCACTCACACAAGCATTTGAACTTAGTCCATGGAACAAACATTTTGAAAAGGACGGTAAGGAGTAACAGGAAATAAGAAAGAAAATTATGAAAAGTGTGAACTATCTCTAGTGACAAAATCTAGGAAGCCTAATGCATTAAAAAAAACGAATGGTCATTTGTTCGAGCAATGAAATTTATGAATTAGATATGCAATAAATCAAAATTTTATATTCACAAAGGTTAAGGAATAATTGCATGTCATCCTATGTACTGGAGAATAAGTGGATAGGTTTGGCCAGTTGGGTGTGTGTAGAAAATGGGAACTCTTGTGATAAAGGAAATGTTTTTTTAAATACTAGAGGCCAGGAGAGAGAGAGAGAGTAAAGAGAGCGTTGTGGGAGAGAAGGAGCATTGTGAGAGAGAGGGCAAGAAGCTCAACTTATGCAACAAATGAGGAAAATAGGCTATCATTTAGCCCTAAATAAAAAGATTTAGTGGTGGTTTTATGAAACATCTGGTAATTGTGTGGCGTGTTTTTTTTAAGCAGAAGTTTCATAGAATCACCTCAAAGACCGCAGCTAATAACGTGGCGCGAAAATTAATTTAAGAGTACGAAATAATTTCATAGAACCACCTCAAAGTCAGTTGACTCAATGCGTCGCAGAGTGGAGTCAACTGACTTGCTTGAACTATGGCTTTGGCAATCCAATCTGCATATTAGTTTCTCTCCCTAAAATTACGCTCAAGCTTGCACTCCCAAGTTTTTCCTAGGAGCGTTCTACAAGCTCTAAATGAGTTCATGGGTTAGAACTATACAGATCTTTAGTTACAAGATTCACCATTTCACCATTATACTAAAGTCAACCTTAATAATAACTCTCCTTTAACCTTTGAACCAAGCCAACATTAACAAATGATAGAACCCCAAAAGTTCAGTCACTATAGCGGAGCAAATACCAATATTGTGTGATAGAGTGCGAAGTTCATGTGCTCTCAAGACTTTCCTCATGTGTTATGTTGTGCTTCTCGCAAGTGGATGACGACTATGACCGGACCACATTCCTAACTATATCGCCCGCTACACACGTTAGATATTTCTATTTAAGGGTTTAATCTAGCCAACTCAAGCATGGTTTAAGCTATGGTATGTTAGCTCAAGCTCAGCTCGTCCACAACTGATGAGCTCGAGTCGATTCTCCTATTAATTATTAATTTATGAAAGAGGGATGTGAAATTACATTTTAGGTTTTACTTTAACAAAATGCATTATAAATTATTGTATTATAGTAAACAATTTGCTAATGGTGTAAGTGTCCAACATATTCATAGAATCAGACGACATGATTTTTTTTAAAGTTAGCTAAGCACTGTTTTTTCTACTACTATTGTTGTTGTCGTAGCTATTATAACTATTGCTGATTTTTTTTCTTAATCCCACTTTTGCTGATTTTTTTTCTTAATCCCACTTCTGCATTGGGTTTGCTTGGTTCATTGACTATCATACTTAATTTTATTTGCGAGTCTTCGGGAACATAAATTTTTGCTCACTGTACAAATCAATTCAAACCATCTAGACACTGTTATCAATTTTTTTTTTAAATATATATGGTAACGAGGGTGCTTGGGCCTCTTATTGCACCCGACTGATCCCTCGGATTCGTGCAGACCCTTCCATCCACAAGTACTAGGCAAATAAAAATTCACACGTATCTTTACTAATATAAAGAGGGCTGACATGTTCAAAACGTTGATTAAATTTTATTTAATTCCTTGCTCATTTGGTTAATTTTAAATTTGCGATTTTCTTATATAGGTTCAAAACGTTAATGAATTTTATTTAATGATAACAATGTCCTTTACACATATGAATACAAAACATTGACTGAATTTTACTTAATTCTAAAATTATCATTTATTAATATATAAAGACAATGATATTTAAAATGTTGATTGAATTTTACCTTTATTTCAAAACTATCAATTTGCTAATATATAAATAGAATGATACTTTAAAAAATTGATTGGATTTTAGTTTAATTCCAAAATTACTCTTTGTTAACTTTAGCTTTTATTAATATATAAGACTTTTTCACCAAAAAATAAAGTGGATTTCAAATATTGTTTTGAAATTTAATTTAATTCTAAAACTATCATTTATCTCTACTATTATAATGAGAAGAGAGCTAAAAGAGTTGGTTGAATTTTTTAAACTTACCCAAAAAATCTCAATATTATAATATTCTTATATTATATCACCTCAAATATATATTTAAGGGTATTGAAGTAAGTTCACAACCTTGCCCAAATATAATAAGGATATTCAAGTAAACTCTCCCATAACTATCCAAACCGTACCAACTACCAACTTTTATCTATGTACTTTCATCAATGTGTTTTAGGAGGGAGATAAAGGCCAAACCGTATCAACTGTCAACCCTCTTTCCCCAAATATCTAAGGATATATGAAAGTAAAATTATCCCATAACTACCCAAACAGTACTAACTACCAACCCTATACCTCTTATTTCACTTTTATCTACATGTTTGAGCCTTTGAGGAGAGAGAGAGGCCAAACCATATCAACCCTCTCTCTTTCTGGGATGGGATTTGATCTGGCGATAGCTAGACCAAAACCATCCGGTGATGGGTTGATGTAGGATAAGTAGTGATAAAAAGGGGGTAAGGTATCAATGGAGAGAAGTCAAAAAATAGAGGGGAAAATGAAATGACTTCTTCCTTTTTTTATTGCCACGTGTCGAACTAAAACCATCATATGATGGTTTTGATCTGACGATACCTCTTTCTTCACTTTCATATATGTGTATGAGGAGAGAGAAGCCGAAGCCAAGAGTTGTGTCTTTGGAGATCTTCCTTCCCCTAAAGCAATTTTTTTTTTTACAAATGACATTTGTTCTACCGTTTAGCGATATCAACGAAAATTTTGGGGAAATGTTAGTTTTTTCTCTCCTTCCTAAACATTTATCAAATATTATTAACACAACAATTTAGTTGTTTATCTTCAAACATCTAACATGTAAATTATCTATGTTAATTAAGTTAGCATTGGCTGTAATGGATAAAATTCGTAAAAGAAGCAAGTGTTGCAATGGCAAGTAAAATATTCATTCTTGTAGAAGATGATTGAAGTTTACGTGCTCCGTCTACAACGTAAGCTCGTGCTCCGATGTCAGAATTCGTCGTCATCAGGACGATGTCGTGGCTTGTAATCAAGACATGATATCAGTATTCGTGGTCAAAGGATGAGACCGGTACAAAGGACGGGATCAACGTGAAGGACACGACCAACGTAAAGGACGGAACCGACTTTCAGGACAAAGTAATCAAGAGGCGATCTTTATACTTTGATAATTAGGAGTTAATGATGGTCATCTCAGTCCACGAACAGTCTAGAACCGACCTGAAGAAAGTAGACTCACACGTGTGCACGTGTCAAATAAAGTAGGCTTACACGTGCGACACGCATGAAGAAAGATCCGTCTGACATATTCGGTAATGATCACAAAACAAGTGGTAAAATCATGCATGAGCATTGATGAGCATGCAAAGGCATCCAGACTCGAGCCTATAAACACCCCAGATATCTCACAAAGGAAAAAAGGTTGGAGGCTGCACAGTTGGGTGACCCACGGTTGGTTGAAAGAGGATGAAGAGATCATAGAGGGGGAGGGGGATGATTGAACCTTGACCATTCGAAGCCTTGATCAATAAGAAGATCATGCATGAGAAGTCTATACCTTATACATTCTCTATTTCAAAGTTTGTTCTTAATACTTCATCTTCAACATATATTGACTTGATCGTTGGAGGATTTGTCAGGGACCCACATCAACAAAGGTGAGCTAAGAGCATACTTACATTCTTCTTCCAGTCAACCTGAGCCAACGACGCGTGGATGATCCGAATAATTTCCCCCACAAAAATTGGCGCTGTATATGGGAAACTCATAAACGATCCCACCGTTGTTCATGCATGTTATTTGCTCATGACAGATAGAGTTCCGAGGGAATGACTAGACTTACTGTCTCAGAGAATGGTCCAACATCAAAGCAAGTTTTTGATGGGAGGAAGGCTTTGCAACATATATCTCGGTTATCTCTTATTGATGAAGATATATTGCAAGCCAACCATGCCCTTGCGCTGTTATAGCAGCAGTAACAATCGATGTTGGCTCAATTAAGAAGAAATCGGCAGATGGACGCTGATGAATATGACCTCTTTATGTCTCAACTCGATCTCCTCGTGGATCCGAGAGTCATCGCATATTCTCCTCATGACCTAATGTTACATCCAAAAAAATCGAGATGATCCGCAAGGCAAAGTCAGGCGACCAAACTCTCCGCATTGTAATGCTCGAAGAAAGATCTTGCAAAGGTTGGACGTGCAACATTGGTTTCGTTTCTTGTCCCCTCCAAGAGCCCCGCGGGCATGACAATCCTGATTGTAGAAGCCGCGGGCAGGACGGACGGAGCATCCACCTCGAAGAGAGGGCAGAGACCACGATAAAACCCCTCGTATGACTGAAGTATGTCAAGTGCGGCCCGTGCCAAGGCACAAGCATGAGAAGAAAAGGTCATGAAGCTTCGTATGACGAAAGTATGTCCAGTGCATCCCGTGACAAGGGGCATCACGCTCTCACTTTTGTGAACCATGGCATGGCAATCGTGGTTCGGTCTCATAACGATGATCTTGACGTGTTGCTTGTCGATTCGGAAAACTCGGTACCTCTCGACCTTCACCGAAATGAAGTTAGATCAATCTTTACATCAACTCGAGCATTTCGAAGAAAAGACAGACAGGGAACGAAAAGGAGACACCTGCATGACCGCACAAGCCAAGGTAACTCCAAAAACCTATGAATGAGCAAAGAATCATCAAAGAAAGTAGGGTCTTCAATGGGCAGGGCCGGGGTCAACCCTAGCCCTATCCTTCCCTATAAGAGTAGGGCCCTAGCCTAGCCCTAGCCCTTCAAGGGTCGGGATTGATTGGGCCCTAGCCCTGCCCTCAAGAGCCAGGGTAGGGCCAAAGGGCCGGAAGGGCTGAAAGAAAGAGCAGGATTTTTTTTGTGATTTTAGATGACGAGTTTTTTTTTCTACACTGACTGTCAACCTGACATGGAAATGGATACCCTTCTCTTTTATCCGGGCTTGGGACTGACATTGCAATAAAAAGAGCAATGACAAAGTTTTTTTTTTTTCCTTGTCAGTGACAAACATACATGATAAAATAAAACAAAGTAAAACTATATAGAACAAAATTTATATATCAAAATCCTCTAAGCAGGAGGAGGCGAGGAGACGATTTCGCATACGAGATTAGGGTTAGGGTTCGTAACGAATGTTGAGGCCTCGAGGGGTTTTATAATGATGGTCATGTAAAATTACTCATTTAACCCTATTATTAAGCTGTTTGAAATAGTGAAATGAGTAATTTCATAAATGTAATATATATATATATATATATATATATATATGCTTTTATGGTTTATAGACCTTAGCTACCATGTAGCAACTAAGGAGAAGGGCAGGGCCGAGGTGAGCCCTGACCCAGCCCTATAGAAGCAGGGCTTCCGGATTTTGAACCCTGCCCGGCCCAAGGGCTAGGAAGGGCATGGCTTCAAAGGGCTTTGGAAGGCAAGGCAGGGTCGGGTACCCTTCTACGTGAGCTTTTTTGACAACCCTAAAAGAAATGGATGATGCATAAGGCAATAGAGAAAGTAAGGAAAGCCATAAGAAGGAGGATTGGGAGGCTTGGGTCATTCACATCCAAACCCCAAATGGCTATGGAAATGAAGACAGTCACCAACCTGATGCTCTGCACTTCATTTGATGTTCTCTGCATCACTCGATGCTCTCTATAGCGTCATAATCAATCATGACCACCTGATCCTTTCTCGAATCTGCCTTGTCCACCTGATGTTCTCTAAGGAAGGTACCTCTACACTCTGTCAATACCCGATACTTCATGATTATCTACTTGATGATATGTCAAACACTACCGCATGCACGACCATGTGATTAATCACCTACTGAGTACACTCGTACCCGAGTTTGTACCCGTCCTCCAAGTCATGCCCTCAAAGACACGTTATCAAAGCTACGTCCCCAAAGCACGATTCCTGAGTTCGTCCCCAGAGCATGACTCCATGGCCCCGTCCTTTAAGTGAACACGTCCTCATGTCTTCAAGCTACGTCCCCTAATGATCATACGCGATGCTCTCGACCTGTATCGACCTCCAACATCCGACTATGCTCTACTGAACGATCAACAGTCGCGCGATAAGTATCTCTAGACTTTAATGCTCATATACTTATGCCTTATACTGACTTAATCAAATGAAACATCTACAACAGGACGAACGATCATTCGCCTTACGGATGACAAACCCGTGATGAGTTGAGGACAAACCCGAGCTAAATCATGAATGAGCTCATGCAGAATGTCACCTCCTTCGTTGAGCATACCGTATTGTCGAGTGTAAAAGACGAATGCCCGCTGACGACTGAACAAGGCCTGAATCATACTGCCCTCAAGAGGCATCATTAATCCCAGAAACTTTCCTTTGCATTAAGCGTTAGTCATGACATGAATCCCTATACGAAGATGCTTCTACGTCCTCTATGAAAGACGGAGATGCTTTTCCGTCCCCTAAATGAATTATCAGATGAAATATCAAAGGAAATGTCAAAATCATATAACGAATGAACTAACACAAGCAATGTCTAACAAATGCTAAATGAATTGACAAAACCTCGATGAATGCTCAATAAATTGTCAAACCTCGATGAACAATCAATGAATTGTCAAACGAATATCCAATGCACTGTATGATGAAAGCTTAATGAATTGTCTAAAAACATGTCTCAAATTGATTGCTATCACTTTTCATATGAACGTGGTATTCACCACGGGACACAATCAAATGAAATGTCATATGAACCAAGTATTCTCTTAAACAAAATAATTTAAGGTTCAGTCTACGAAATTTCATATGATTTATCGCATTTACTATGTATTGTTTTATCATGCTTCTGTGCTTATGTCTCTGTGCTTATCATATTTCTGTGCTTATGTCTACGTGTTTATCATGTTTCTGTGCTTATGTTTCCTAAGCTTAGAGTTAGTTATCTCGTGATCATGTTTCTGTTCTTACGCTCGGAAGAAGGACGGTCAAATATAAAGACAATGTACAGGCAATGTGCAAAATTTAATGTAAAGACAATATGCAAAGTCAGTGTAAAGAAATGTATAGAAATATTATATTCATATAATATTTGAAGGACGGACAAGGCGATTACAAGAAAAAAAAATACAAAGGATCGTACGAGCTGAATGACATCATTACATTAGCAAGAAAAGATCGAGAATTTAAGGTGGCAATCAATTAGCCTACTTCACGAGCCGACAGAAGGATGTGCCACAAGAAGCTCTTCAGGTTCAGACATGAACCCGACAGGAGGTGCACTAGGCTCAGCAGAAGGCTCAAACCATTGTGATGCACGCTCGACAGTGAGAGGGATTATCCACGGTCTGAAGTTCATCCCTCTCTGAGATAATGATGACATCGAAAGAACAACCCTCCTGAATGGCTTTATCCTAAGAATCCTCGATCGGGGATCGAAAATTTGGGAAATCTTCAATTGCTCATCACAGTCATTTACCATCTCCTTCTCTAGATCTCTTAAGGACGGCGTGAATCGTAGGCACGATCCAGTTTGTGAAAGCCAAGATCAAGAATGATTACCAGAGTAAGGACTTATTAGAAGTCTGAAGAAAGGTCCGGAAATTGAAGAAAGCAAGGTTGCATTGATGCTTGGTCACAGTCACAGGAAGGTTATTTGGGTCGACAATGTCTCAGTACGAATAAAGATCGAAGTGAAGTAATGAGGACTGTCTCGTCTTATTTATATAAGGATCAACAAATGTCAGGACGGCCGAT
Organism: Tetracentron sinense; assembly: GCA_015143295.1. NCBI lineage: Eukaryota > Viridiplantae > Streptophyta > Magnoliopsida > Trochodendrales > Trochodendraceae > Tetracentron > Tetracentron sinense. The sequence continues at coordinate 11,716 of JABCRI010000503.1, forward strand.
GGTAAAACATAGAATTGAAGTCGGCATGTTAGAAGGAAATTACGGCATGACGGAATTGGCCCTCATCTTTGTCATACACATGCGAAAGCCCAAGGATACGATCATCTTCTTCTATGCTAGGCTAACCATCATAATTTTTTGCGTGTATCGAGTCTCGCAATTAGTAATGATGATGATCTGCCAAAATTAAATGAGACACGACTGTTCGTCAAGCGTATGAAGCAATTGCGTACAACTGTCATGACCGTTCCTATACTCATAAATGCATGCAACACTTTGCCTTCCGTGGATTAACATATATTCTCCAAATTCTGATATTTAATTTACAATGGACGTTCAAAGCATCGTAAATGGGCAAATTGTAATGGATAAAATTCGTAAAAGAAGTAAGTGTTGCAAGGGCAAGTAAAATATTAATCCGCGTAGAAGATGATTGAAGTTTTCATGTTCCATCTACAATGTAAACTCGTGCTCCGAATGACGATGTCAGAATTCGTCGTCACCAGAACGATGTCAGAATTCGTCGTCATCAGGACGATGTCGTGGCTCGTAGTCAAGACATGATATCAATATTCGTGGTTAAAAGACGAGACCGGTGTAGAGGACGTGATCAACGTGAAAGATGAGACCAACGTAGAAGACATAACCGACTTTTAAGACAAAGTAATCAGGAGGCGATCTGTATAATCTGACAATTAGGAGTTAGTGATGGTCATCTCAATCCACAACAGTCCGGAACCGAGTTGAAAAAAGTAGACTCACACGTGTGACACATGTCAAAGAAAATAGGTTTACACGTGTGACACGTATGAAGGAAGATTTGTCTGACATATTCGTTAATGATCACAAAGCAAGTGGTAAGATCATGCATAAGCAATGATGATCATGCAGAGGCATCCAGACTAAGCCTATTAATACCCCAGATCTCTCACAAAGGAAAAAAGGTTGGAGGCTGCACAGTTGGGCAACCCATGGTTGGTTGAAAGAGGATGAAGAGATCACTGAGGGGGGGGGGGGAGGTGATGACTGAACCTTGACCATTCGAAACCTTTATCAATAAGAAGATCATGCATAAGAAGTTTATAACTTATACATTATCTCTTTCAAAGTTTGTTCTTAATACTTCATCTTCAACGTATACTGACTTGATCGTCGGAGGACTTTGTCAGGAGGGGCCCCCACCCACATCAACAAAGGTGAGCTAGGAGCATACTTACATCTTCTTCCAGTCAACATGAGCTAACGATGCGTGAATGATCCGAAGAATTTCCCCCACATTGACGATATTGTGTATCAATATTTTATTGTGTATACACATTTTTATGTCTTACACAATTGCATGTCTTCTACATAAATGCTTAGATCAGTTCATTTTCTAGTGATTTGTTTTCATTGGAAGTACATATATGTAATGACCCGCATTAAATTCACCAGTTTCATAATCTTATGAGTTAATTCCTAAATAAATGCATATAAAATTATACGTAAATCCTATGAGAGATTAATGTATAAGAAATCTTGAGTTACAAAACTCATTTAAATCACTCGATTTAGTGAATTTATGGAGATAAATTGCACTAAATAAAAGAAGAACGAAAAAAAGTAGCAAAAATTTTTTTTAAAAAAAATCGGCGCCGGCGGGCGATTGATCGCCCAAAAATTGGCGCCGGCGGGTGATTTTCATGGGTTTTGAGTCCCTAGGGCTCCCAATGTTATAAATACCCCCTTCATATTCGTGGGTTAGAATTTTTAAGGCCTTCTAAACCTAAAAAGAGAGAAAATGAAGAATTTTTGAGAGATCAAAGAGAGAGAGATTGAAAGAGTTCAAAGATTTGGTTAGAAAAAAGAAAATGAGGCATGAAGATTAAAGTAGAACCCTATTCGCAAGCAATAGATGGTAGGGATACGATCAAGTGAGGTAAATAACAGATATAGTATTCAATATTTTGAATAGTTAACCTGAATAATGAATAAAAAGGGATGAATCTAGGTAAAGATGTAAGAATATGTAGGATATGAAGAACCCCAGTCTACTCTTATAATATTGTTGATGGATTTGTTAAATGGGATGTAAAGAACCATATTTTGATTCCTACATTGTGGTTGAGGAATGAGTAAAATATGATTTTGAATAACTAGATCTATGAATTTAGTTATTAATTTTGATGGTTAAATTAGGATGTGAATAACCTATTTATGACATCGTTTTATTACTTTTTGATTATTGAATTAGGATGTGAATAACTTATTTATGATATCGTTTTATTACTCTTTGATGATAAAATTAGGATGTGAATAACCTATTTATGATATGATGTCATTTTATAATTATTCTTAATGGTTAAAATAAGATGTGAAGAACCTATTTATGACACCGTTTTAGTATTTATTGATTGTTAAAATAAGATGCGAAGAACACATTGATGATATTGTTTTATTATTGTTAAATCGTTAAGGTAGAATGTGAAGAATTATGCATAATTAATTGTGATTCAACAAAGGTGTTTGAAAAGTTAAATTAAAGTATGCGGATTTATGAGGAGAATGAGATGATTGATAAAATTGAATGGAGGATTTAATTGTAGTATTGTATTGACATGTGAGTTTAATTTTATGTTAAAAATTCATGAAAATTATAATTGATGAAGAATGTTATAATTAGGATGTTAATCTTAATTAAAATAAAAGAGAGATTTTGATATGTAATTTAACTCATGATTATTATAAATATTTAATGACATCTGTAATGGTTTTGGATGATGGATAAAATTGATTGAAGGATTTAATTGTAGTATTGTATTGACATGTGAGTTTAATTTTATGCTAAAAATTCATGAAAATTATCATTGATGAAGAGTATTATAATTAGGATGTTAATCTTAATTAAAATAAAATGGAGATTTTGATATGTAATTTAGCTCGTGATTATTATAAATATTTAATGACATCTGTAATGGTTTGAGATGATGGATAAAATTGAATGAATGATTTAATTATAGTATTGTATTGACATGTGAGTTTAATTTTATGTTAAAAATTCATGAAAATTATCATTGATGAAGAATGTTATAATTATGATGTTAATCTTAATTAAAACAAGAGAGAGATTTTGATATGTAATTTAGCTCGTGATTATTATAAATATTTAATGACATCTGTAATAGTTGATTGTTGTATTATAGGAAATATGAAAAGTTGTGTGTTTCTGTTATATTCTTAATACATGATATACTTTTAGGTAAACGAAACTCTGATGAAAGTCAAGTTGTCTAGGCTTGGTTAATATAATGGTATGAGACGCTATGATACTTGACGTTAGTCTTAGGTGCAATTTAAACAAGAGGTATATCATTGTGCACTTACAAATGAAAAATATGCAAAAGTATTAATAAAAAATTAAAGACATTAATGAGAGGTAGGTAAGACCAAAAGTAAAATAAGAAAAATATGTAAGTAAGAAAGAAAGACACACAAAAGCAATAATGTATGCTGTGTTGTGCACCACCGAATACCATCAGAAAGGGTGAGATACATGCCAAAGTAAGTAAGCCGTTGTACCGTAAAATGTATTAAGCCGTCCGTACTGGATAATGTACGAAGGGTGGTATCTCGGTAAAATAAAGTATAGTAACCCCTTTCCTTATACGGCAAAACGGTATTTTAAGTTATTACAAATGCATGTAACTGGGTATTGGTGTAATGATAATGTATGAAATATGAAAAGTAAGAAAAAGAAAAGAAAAGTATGAAACTAAGAAAAGAAATGAGAAAAATAAAGGAAGAAAGAAAAGAAATAAATTGACATAACGTATATGTTTATTTTCCGCACTTTGATTTTATATGTAAATTGATGTATGAAGTGATGAAATGCATGTAAGTTGTTATTCTCTATATTGTTTATTATGATCTGTTATATACGCGGAGTAACTCGTTACTTAGCCGATGATTTTTGTTGTCGGCATGTCCAGATTCAGGTTCAGGTTTTGATAATTGTGTGCCCCGACTGTGGGAAGAATATGAATACTTTGGGGCACCGGAAGATGATTATTCCGATGAAGAATGAGATCTTGATCGTTGACCCTACTTTAGAATTTAACTTATTGTGGTCAAATTTGAGGGAGACTTTAATTGACCTTATGAATATTTATGTTTAGTTTAGTTTGATGATGATTATGATGGATGATTAATATTTATTTTATTTCAGTTGCAGTCAATGATTATGAATTTAGTTTATGTTTTAATTGAAGAAATTTTAAGCTCAGGTTTTAATATGTCTTTAAAGCTTATTAAATGGAGTAAGTCACGTGCCAAATATCTCACATTCTCCCAGGTGGAGTTTTGAGACGTGACATTATAATAGTTATAAGATAATTTTTAAAAAAGGTATCACAAGAATCAGATTTTTTCTATAAAGTTTATGACAAATAAACTTTAAATTATTTCTTAAATTATATATACTAGCAGAAGTAGTGTGATGATTGTAAGATAATATTGATGTATTGGGTGTAAAATTTATTTAATTAATGCTTCTCAATCATGCCGTTTCATCTACTATTTTACAACCATCATTCATCATTATTTTACACTCATATGCATCGCACATGCCGTCCATTAATTAATATATATTGCAATGTTTTCATAACCAGACCGACTGTCTAATTAGCCATGTGACCGGCTCCCGTTCGATTGATCCCGTTGAATCATATCCTTTTATTATTTTTTTATTGGTCAGAATGTCTCTAAAAGCTTTTTATTCTCAAAATGCCCTTAAATCAGGTTTCTATACCCAAAATATCATTAATTTGTTTTCTATAATCAAAATGTCCCAAATATTTGTTAGTTTCCAAAATGTTCTTAAGTCAATTTTACCCATATTTCATTTTATTTATTTATAAAATGTCCCTCAAGTTTATGACATTAAATTACCTTTGGCGGACGCCCGAGGCCCAGCATTGGGTGTCACTGCGGGTCCCGTATGCAAGAGTCCCAAAAATGCAAAACAACAAAGAATCACTTCCAGGAAATAAAATAGGATATGTAGCGAGAGCAAACCCAAAATGGATAATGCCTACAGTTGAGATGGGCTTTCTCCTTTGAGGATTTTCACAATGGGGTATTTTGGCTTTTTAGGTCTCTTGAATTGAGGTAGTATATCTGTGCCTTGTATAGTGCACCAAGAGTCCCTTTTATGAGAAACTCTAATCATACCCACAAGATACCCGTTGGAGATCCCTTAGAGATTTCCAAATAAATCTCCTTATTATATGGGGATTTTGCCACCTATCTTATCCTCATCTCCCTGTAGTCAAAATGAGTTTAATAGCTCTTACGTGGGTTTACTCGGTCAAATAGTTGTTAGACTATTGACTTGGTTTTACTCCACACAATGCATCTATTTGGTTAAGTTACCCAAGCTAACCAAAAAGATCCAACGCTTCACATCCTACAATATAATCATGCAATGCAATAACATGCTCATGCTTTTGATCAAGATAAATAATTTGTAATAATATATTAGTGAAAAACATATGCATGCTATGGTGTGAGTGTGGTGCATTCAAGTGTGTGCACATGGATGCTTTTATCCAACGATCAAGGCTATATAAATTACCGGATTTATCCATTGATCGTGGCTTAAGTATTTGATCGAGGGCTACTAGCCACATGATCCAACATCTCCCACTTGGCTGTAAGCCCGAGATGTTCTATTCATGACCTAAACCCATAGAGACGACATGTCGCTTGAATTCCTCTGTCCCTAAGGGTTTAGTTAGTGGGTCTGCTATCATCTCTTTGGTAGAGATATACTCAAATGTAATTTCATTTTTCTTCATTATATCATTAATATAATGATATTGTAATTCTATATGTTTTCCTCTAGGCCCGATTTCCCCATTTTTTATGGTTGTTATCGCAGCTTCATTATCACAATAAATGTGTATAGGCCTATCTGGAATGCAAACATTCCTAAAATCATATAGAAATCTTTTTATCCAAACAGCTTCAGTAGCTGCTGTGCTACAAGTCACATATTCGGCTTCCATAGTGTATCTTGCTACACATCCTTGCTTTTTACTTGACCATGATATGGCTCCACCCCCAAGCAAGAAAACATATCCAGTAGTGGATTTTCTATCATCTGGATCTCCTACGAAATCAGCATCACAAAAACCAATTACTTCCAGGTCATCTGCTTGGTAGGTTAAAGCGAGATCCACTGTACCCCGAATATATCTAAGTACACGTTTTATGGCTTCCCAATGAGCCATTCCCGGGTTACTTTGATATCTGCTTATTAATCCGGCTGCAAAACTTAGATCTGGTCTTGTACATAACATTGCGTACATAAGGCTACCTACAGTTTGTGCATATGGCTTAGATTTCATTTCCATAATATCTTTTTCACTTGTAGGTGCCATTTTCTTTGTCAATTTTGTTCATTTATATATGGGTGATTCTAGAGCTTTACTAGCGTCCATCTTAAACCTTCTAAGAATACTTTCTAAGTATGGTTTTTGGGATAAACTTAACTTCTTTAATTTTCTATCTCTAGAAATCTTAATTCCTAATACATAGGAAGCTTCACCCATGTCTTTCATTTCAAATTTGGTTTTTAACCATTCTTTTACTTCTATGATTTTCTTTAAATCATTTCCAGCTAGTAATATATCATCTACATAAAGGGAGAGAATCATAAAGTAACCCCCACTAACCCAAGTGTAGATACAATGATCAAAATTGTTTGCACTAAATCCATAACTTTGGATTGCACTGTGAAAAGTATAATACCATTATCTTTACAAATAATCATCGAATACACTACTCATGTATTCTCCACCTCTATCTGATCTAAGAACTTTAATTTTTCTTCCTAATTGATTTTCCACTTCTGTTTTATATTCCTTAAATATTTCGAAAGTGTCTGATTTATTCTTTATTAGATATATATGCCCATATCTAGAATAATCATCAGTAAATGTTATAAAATATGTCATTCCTCAATGAGTTTTAACATTTAAAGGTCCGCAAATATCTGAGTGAATTATGGTTAATAGTTCTTTAGACCTTTTAGCCTTTCCAAAAGGTTTTCTTGGCATTTTACCACTAATACATGATTCACATGGTTTTAAGTTTAGGTCTAATTTTGGGATTAAACCTATTTGTGTCATCTTATTCATTTTGTTATAATTTATATGACCTAATCTCATGTGCCACAAAATTGAATCTACATCAACACCAAAACACACGTCAATATAAACAGAAGAAGAATCCTTTATTTCATTATTGAAATTTGCAACATTGAGTCGATAAAGACCATCTATCTTAGTCCCCCATACAAGAATAGGCCCATGTTTCCCAATTGAGACTTTTGAAGAGCGGAACCTCACTTCAAAACCTTTCTCATCTAGATGTGGCACTGACAAAAGATTGCGCCTCATTCCAGGTGCGAAGAGAACATTAGTCAGAATGAGGTTGGTTTGTCCAGGCAACGCTATTTTGACATTTCCAATGCCAAGCACATCACAATAAGTGTTGTTGCCCATGTAAAGCTTGTGGTCGCCGGCTTTCACCTCTTTCATCTCCACAAAATTCTCCCTAGTCTTTGCCACATGACGAGAAGATGCCGAATCCACCCACCATGCGTGGGAGTCACAATCAGCAAGAAGTGATTCGGAAACCACACAAACTATGTCCTTTTGCCCTTTATAATTTTTATTATCATTTTTCTCAGGACAATTGAATTTTAGGTGCCCTGGTTTACCACACTTGTAACAGTTTCCAGTCACCGGTCTTTTAAATTTATTATTCTTCTTGTTAAACCTATTATCCTTACGTTTAAAATTTTTCTTGAAAGGTTTGGACATTTTAGGTTTAGAAGATGATGATGAACCATCGACAAAATGAGATTCATTGTTTTTCTTTTTAGCTCTTCTTTCTGCTTCCACCTCTAACAACATAGGTAAGGTTTTCATTGATTTCTCATTACCGGATAGATTTATAGCTATAACAACTGATTCCCATGAATTAGGAAGACTGTGCAATACAGTCGACACTTGCATTTTATCAGGGATAGGATTGTTCGTAGCTGCTAACTCTTTAGCTATTACTATCATCTTATTTACGTGTTCAGTAATATTGTCATTCTCTTTCATTTTGCAAGAATTATATTTTTCAATTAAAAGTTGAGTGTAAGTCTCAGAGGCACTGCCATAAGCTTCTTTAATTGCATCAAACATGGATTTAGGAGTTTGATGATCTTCAAATATCACCTCTAAGTCTGGATCCATAAAAGTTAACATAGTTTTTCTAGCTAGTTTATCATCTTCTATAAAACGTTCATAGCTAGTTCTTGCAGCCTCACCGGCTCTAAGAGGTGGTTCAGATGGATATGGAGTATCTAAGACATATTCAACTTTATCAAAAAATAATACGTGACGAATCCTACGTTTCCAAGTTGAATAGTTTGATCCATTTAACCTATCGGTTTTGCTAAGTTCAGCACTAGCAGCCCTTGCAGTCATCTTGAAAATTAAATCAACTGCTAAAATTATAGATAGGCTAAAGACAATAATTTTATGGTTCCGATGTCAACTTCAAGCAATTTGAGGTCCATACACTTGTAATCTCAGCTTGATTCAAGAACCTCAAAACAACACAACTATAATAAAACAATATTATGTTAGAGGCCATAACAAAATCTGCAATTACAGTCAATATAAAATAACTCAAATATTTATGTAACACCAACAAAGAAACTACCTTTTATTATAAGAGAAACAAGCCTTATATACTAACTGTAAATAGCTTAAAAACAACTTCAAATAGGTCTTATATTTCGGTTGATAATAGGTTGTAAAAGCAGTCTCTGAAAAATATATATTAGACTAATAAAAGCTGTAGAAAACAGTCCCAATCAGATTTAGTATTGATCTGATTTTTTTTTTTTTTTGTTCAATTTGGTAGGAAAATCTGCAACTTATGAATAATAATTGGCTGCTATTGCAGCATAGTAAAGAACCCAATAAGTTGTTAAATAAGTTTAGAAACGGCCCAAAATTTAGTGTTAATAAACCTAAGTAATTAGCCAACTAAAAAACCTAAAATCTGATGTGATTTCAGTCCAAAAATAAGTGAATAAACCACCCCAAAATATGCTGTAATTTCAGTCCGAAAATAGGTGAAGAAATTACCATAAATCACTTCAATATTGGCTCAAATTGACACTAATTATAGGCGTAAACATGTGGTTCATCTATCGAAATAAATCTTGATATTTCATATACAAATCAAAAGAGGATTAGGGTTATAAATACCTCTAACGCTTAATCCAAAATTATGATTCAAATAGATGTGGCTGTGAGAAGGGATTAAGAACATTGACGTCGTTGTTGCCGTCAGGGCCCCGGAGAATCGCCACCTTTGTTATTTGTCCGGAGAAGTGATCGTTGATAGAGTGAGGAAATATATCTCTTTTCTTCCATGAAGAAGAGTCCATTTCTAAGTATATGTCTTTTACCTTTCCCAAAATAAGAGTAGACTTTTCAAAACAAAGGTTTCTACATATGACAAATAGAAACTCAATTATCAACGTGAGACTTGAGAGATCTCTTAAGCCTTATCAAATGTGAGAATTGAATGGTCTCTCAACCGTGCTCTGATACCAATGCGGGTCCCGTATGCAAGAGTCCCAAAAATGCAAAACAACAAAGAATCACTTCCAGGAAATAAAATAGGATATGTAGCGAGAGCAAACCCAAAATGGATAATGCCTACAGTTGAGATAAGCTTTCTCCTTTGAGGATTTTCACAATTGGGTATTTTGGCTTTTTAGGTCTCTTGAATTGAGGTAGTATATCTGTGCCTTGTATAGTGCACCAAGAGTCCCTTTTATGAGAAACTCTAATCATACCCACAAGATACCCGTTGGAGATCCCTTAGGGTGTGTTCTTTTTGCGGAACTTTGGGGCGGAACTTTTAAAATCCCGGAACTTCAAAAGTGTAACCTTGTTCTTTTATTCAAAATCCCGGATCTATAAAGATCCGTGGAAGTTAAAAATCCATGAAAAGTAGAACTTTATAGTTCCATCTAAAAGAGCCGGATCCTTAAGTTTCCACTTACACGGAACTTTTAATTGAGAGGAGCCCGATGAAAAAGTCTTTCATCTCATATAAACTTCATCCCATACGCAGAACTCTTATCACAGACTTCATCTCAGGAGAGAAGAAGATTGGATGCCATTCTCCAAAACGTTCCCACTGATCGTCATCAATCATCACATCGTTCTTCGTCAACTTGCAATAGTCGCCGGTCACTGTCAAGCATCTCCAGGTCAGTTTATTTTTTATTTTTTAGGGGATCTGAATCTTCTCCAGGTTATTTTTGTTGTTTTTTTGATTGGGGGCTGATATACGTAGATGGAAGTAGATCCTTAGGGGGCGTTTAGTATCGTTCTCGCAGAACGATTTCATGTGCCATTTCTTTGGACAGCAACGAGATACTCTCTTCTCTCTCTCTCTCTCTCTCCTTTCTTTTTCTGATTCAACGTAGGAATTCATTTAACAAAAAATATATATGTTGGGATTTCTCTTCCCAATTTGTGAACGATTTTTTTGAGGTTCCCCTTCTAGTTTCTTTGAATGTTATTTTATTTTTGGGTTTCCTTTGGTATATCTGTTGGGCATGTACAATACATGATCTATCAGTAGTCAGTAGCCACTTCTCACTGTGCAACAGTTATATTGGAGCAATTTTGGATCACAACATCTCTGTTCTTCCAAGTCTCTGTTCTTTCAAATTTTAGTCATCACTCCTGTGCTAACAAAGGAAATCAAGATTACCCAGATCCTCCGTAATGGTTCCTTCTTGGATACTTTTTAATCCAATAAATATTGATTTAGTATGTGTTAGTACGAGATCGCATGCTTATCAAATTATTGTCCAAATGTGGTCATGTGGAAACTGCCCACCTGCAGTTTGATAATATGCGTGAAAAAAGAAGATATGTTTGGAATGCTATCATTGGTGCTAACAATGGAATGCTATCATTGGTGCTATCATCAGTGATATTGGTTGTTGATGTTGGAAAAAACACTAGTCCTTACATGCTCCCAAATAAACCATTCATTACAATTTGTGATTGTAGCATGCAATATTTCTCAAATCATTTTTTTATGCAATTAGTATCTAATCCATTTGTACATTCTATTTGAGGGGTTGATGCTCTTCTTTATGTGCATCTATGGCAGGGATAGTTGTAGGTTCTAAATATTTTTTTCTGGATATATGTAATTTATTGCAGGATTGGTAGCTACTATTTTTAATGACTTAAGTTTCACAAAAAAAAAAAAAAAAAGATGCACGAATACTGTTTACAGATGTGCCGGAGTGAAAGGGTTGCGCTTGGGTGAAGCTTCTTTGGTTGAGTGTGTGTACGTGGTGTGTGTGTGTGCGTGAGTGAGTGGTGTGTGTTTTCCTTTTGTTGCCTTCAGCATCGCCTTGTGGTGTGTTGAGTTAAACCAAAAAAAAAAAATGTCGTATCATGGAATACTATAATTAGCACATAAGTTCGAGATGACTTAGAAGGGAAAGCTTTGAATTTTTATAAGGAAAATAATCACCTCCTCAGTCGGTGACGCGAGGAGGGGGGTCTCAGCTCCCATTTTTTTGCCATGTGTTCCCTTTCTAACCTCATTTAACTGTGGTTAAGATTCATCCATCCTTAGGGTTCACCTATCTACCCTTAATTTTTAGAAAAATAAAATAAAAAAAATTAACCAAAGGATTAAAAAATCTAACCCGAGTTAATGGGAGTTGGAGGGTTGACTATGTGAGGGCGAGGAGGAATAGTCCCCTCCTCGGCCGACGAGGGGACTATTGCTCTTTTTATAATATATGATGGTAGGGAAGGATTCAAGCCTACCCCTAATTTGTGGGGTCTTATTTTTAATCTTGTTAAAAAAAAATGATTGTTCTTTCTATATTTTTTATTAAAAATTTAAAGTCTATGTAACAATATAATTTTTATTCTTAATTTGTTCATTACTAATTGCTATTATGATAATGATATGTTTATTTTTGGGGGTTATACATATTCAAGCACTTACATCCAACCCCCTGGTAGTGAGAACATTTGCTATGTGTTGTTCACATCTTGTAAATTCAACCCACCCTTATTACCAATCTATAGTATTAGATTTTATAGTATTGAGGTCATATTTTTTTAATAGACTTATAAGCTTTCTAATCCTCTGTAGTCTTTAGTAGTAAGGTTATTGTTCAATTAATTATTTTTATTTTTATTTTTTTCATATTAGAATAATGTATATGCCCCATGCTACCCATCATGAAAAGTTGTGTTAACATCCTCAAATTGAATATTTTTGGTAAACTTTTTTGTTTACATGCCACCATCAGGAAAAGATGGACACTACTGAAAATAATACAAAGAAAAGAAAGTTGTTGATATGCGCCGCTGGTTTAGTGGTCATGGCTGCTGTGCACACGGTATTGAAAAAAATATTGTGTCCTCATTATGCAATTAGAGAACCCAGACGGAGTATAGATGAAGTAAGACATGCATTTATCCATCGGCTGCTACGCTATGATAATCGAAATACTCATAATCAATTGCGTTTGTACCAATCTACATTTTTTAAATTGGTAGAAGTATTAAAGAATAAAGGTCTTTGTTCTACAAAGAATGTTGATGTGGAGGAGCAAGTGGCGATGTTTTTATATGTCATAGGTCACAATGTTCGGCTAAGGGTTGTTGCCTTTTATTTTAGTCACTCTATGTCTACAGTCCATCGTCACTTTATTAGTGTATTAAGGGCTATCCAAAGACTCACCGGTGATTATATGAAACAACCCGGTCCAAATGACACACTATTGCAGCAGAGTGTCACCTAGAGATCATTCTCACATTATTTTAAGGTAGTAACACATACTACAGTTAGTTGGTTTATTAAATAGATACATTATAAGTGCTTACTGTCTTGGTTGTCGATTCATAATAGGATTGTGTTGGAGCTATAGATGGTTCCTATATCCCAGCAATGGTAAAAATTGAAGATCAACCAAGATATCGTACCCGAAAGGGAAGAATTGCACAAAATGTCATGGCAGCTGTAGGGTTTGACATGAAGTTTACATATGTCTTGGCTGGATGGGAAGGATCTGCAAGGGATCCAAAGGTATTAAAGGCTGTCGTCAGAGATGCACCTACCAAGTTGCTTATCCCTGCAGGTAACACCATAGCATTCTAGCACTTCAAATGGGTGCTTACGATAATAACCTTGCTATGTGTCATTCCTTTTTTATAGGTAAATATTATTTGGTAGATGTTGGATATGGGCATTACCCAGGATTCCTTGCTCCATACCGTGGTGTACGATACCATCGATCTGAACAACGTGGACATGCGCCAGAGAATGCACAAGAGTTGTTCAATTATTGGCATTCATCACTACGCAATATCATTGAACGTGCATTCGGACTAATAAAGAAACGGTGGGCTGTTTGAGGACAGAACCATTTTTTGACATTAAGGTGCAAGTGTTGGTTGTCCTAGCATGTTGCACGCTTCATAATTTCATTTCAACTGAGGATCCCACTGATTTACTTGAGGATGAGTGTTGTGATGATGAGGAAGACTTGGAATCTAATGATGCTATAGTAATGGAGGATATTTCGGGTCTTGACACAAATGATGCATGGACAACAAAAAGGGATGAATTAGCAATACAAATGTGGAATGAATACAATAGTTAATTAACATATAGAAAACTTATGGATTTATTATGAACATTTTGTTTTATTTTTTGAATGTTTAATAGATAAGGATGTTTATATTTTCTGAATGTTGAAAGGATATTTATTTTTGAATGATTTAAATGTGAATGAATGTTTACCTTAAAACCATAAATTGTGTAAGTATTGATGTTTAATATATAATAATTTTGTATTATTGATTTTGAATTAGGATGAGTCAAAAAACAACACAATCGAAAGATTCAAAAGATAAGTGTAAAAATGCAAACTGGAACTCTCCTATGGAAATGGTATGTATTGAGACTCTCACTAATGAGTACAATAAAGGTAATAAATGAGACAATGGTTGGAAACCACAGGCTTACCAAGCAGTTGTCAATGCGATATACGAGAAGTTAGGAATATCACTGAACAAGGAGCAGGTAAGAAGCCGAATCAAGAGATGGAAGAAAGAATATTTAGCTATTTCCACTCTTCTTGATCAGAGTGGTTTTGGTTGGGATGACTCGAAGAAGATGGTTACAGCAGATGATAGCGTTTGGGATGAATACTTGAAGGTAAGATTTTATTAGTTGATTTTTCATAATTTTTAGATTAATTATGTTTGAATTAACATGTATGTATTTGTTACAGAGTCACTCTGATGCCAGACCATACAGGACCAAGTCAATTCCTGATTTTGATAGTCTCTCTTTAATCATAGCCAATGATTCTGCGAATGGCAGTGGAATGCTTAGTGGATTTGATGCTGAACACACAACTAATCAGGATGACACTTTTTCAAGGGGAACTAACATCGAGAATATGAGGACTGGCCTTGAGGACCTTCACGAATGGGATAATCCTATAAGAAATGAAGTACCTGCACCATCTGCACCATTAGGAGCTTCCTCATCTCGGTTAACCAATGAAGCAAGAAAGAAGAAGAAGACTAGGCGTGAGGGATCGTCGGACGAATTGTCAGCCATGAATGCTAACTTAAGGTTTATAGCTGAGGCCATAAACAATACTACTGCTGAGGTTGACATGGAACCATTGATGGTTGAACTTGAAAAAATTCCTGAGTTAGATGAAGATTTAGTAATTGAAGCTGCTGAATATTTGTCTTCTGATAAAAAAAGGGTGAACTTGTTCTATGGGATGAATGACAACTTGAGGACGAGATGGCTACTGAAGCGTCTCCGCCCATAATTGACCTATTTGTCTAGACTTGTTATTTTAGACATAGATCATTTTTTTTTGGAATGGAATATGTTATTCACACTTGTTAGGTGGTGGTTAGAGATTGATTAAAAAGTTTTATAAGATGCTTTTATAGTGTTTTAGATCCTTTTTAATATGCTTGTTTTGTTTATGATATGAGATCACAAAGGTATTGATGATATTAAGTTGATTATTTGCTTTTATTCAAATTTATCATAATTTCAAATGACTCGTAGAATATTGTGGAATGATGATATGGATACACCGAGTCATAAAAAAAGGTAAACCAATTATATTCACATTGTATTTTTTAAAAAAATTAACTTGAATTATATTGTATTAAGAATTAGTCTAGGGATACTCCCAAAGTGTACTCCCATATATACTCCCAAATCTTAACCGTTTATCTCAATTATTAAACGGTTAGGATTCCTGGTGATGTGGCAATAGAAAAGACAAAATAAGCCAACTGAAATCCTGACCCTTAGTGGTAGGTTATAAACGGTTAAGATTAGGGAGTATAAATGGGAGTACCCATAGACTGACTCTTGTATTAAAAGTACAGTTAAGAAGTTAAACAGAAATGAGATTTTAAAGTTAAATTTCCAATTTCTAATTTCTAACCCCAAAGTTCCATGTCAAAAGAACAGTGAACTTACAATCTCCTAGGAATTTGATCATAAAAATCCACGTCGAAAAGAACACAACTGCAAATATTTCAAAAATGTCAAAATCCGGATCTCAAATGTTCCAGGAACTTTGAACTTCCTGGTTGTCTACAGTTCCGCGAAAAGAACACACCCTTAGAGATCTCCAAATAAATCTCCTTATTATCTGGAGATTTTGCCACCTATCTTATCCTCATCTCCCTGTAGTCAAAATGGGTTTAATAGCTCTTACGTGGGTTTTACTCGGTCAAATAGTTGTTAGACTAGTGACTTGGTTTTACTCCACACAATGCATCTATTTGGTTAAGTTACCCAAGCTAACCAAAAAGATCCAACGCTTCACATCCTACAATATAATCATGCAATGCAATAACATGCTCATGCTTTTGATCAAGATAAATAATTTGTAATAATATATTAGTGAAAAACATATGCATGCTATGGTGTGAGTGTGGTGCATTCAAGTGTGTGCACATGGATGCTTTTATCCAACGATCAAGGCTATATAAATTACCGGATTTATCCATTGATCGTGGCTTAAGTATTTGATCGAGGGCTACTAGCCACATGATCCAACAGTCACTTCTTCATTTGACACGTGACGATAAAAAGTGGAGAAGTATTAGAAGTTGGGATAAGGCAAGAACATGGGAGAAAATGAAAATGATTTCTCTCCTTTTTATTGCCTCATGTCGAATGAAGAAGTGATGCCCAAGCTTGGGCCTCAGGCGTCAGCCAGAGGTATGCCCTAGATGTCCTCAATTTGTTTAATACCCAAAATGCCTCTAATGTTTTTTAGTTCTCAAAATATCATTACGTCATGTTTTTACACTTAATATGTACCTCACAATATTTTACTAAAAATATTCCTTAAATTTTTTCACAAAATGCCTCTCATTAGGTCCCTCTTTTCAGACTCCCTACCCCTCCCCTCTCTCTCACGTGCATCCCACATGTGATCCCCCCCCCCCCTTCTAATTGCTTATATATTACATCTCAACATCCGTTGTTTTCGGCATCAGATTACCTCTGGCGAATGTGTGGATGCCTAAGCGCCTACCTCGGGCATCCGCCAGAGATAGTATATATGAAACCTTTGTTTTCCACTTTTCCTTTCAATTTCCAAGTATGAATATTCATTTTGCCTAAGACTTGATGTTGATACAGATCATTGGAAGATCGCAGAGTGAATTCTTGCAATGATCTTACACGCAGTCCTATTAACAACATTTGTGCTCCCATGCTGTCAGCATCGTCATTGCCCATTTACTAAACAAGTAAATATTTGTGTAATCATATCAACTTGCTTGTTTCTCATAATTTTATAGCAACGAGGACTTGGACTTTTGAACAACCCAACCCACCTACCTCGCCAGTAATTTCGGGCTCAGTTTTGACTCTGAGCAGGCCAATCACTACCCAACTCAAGGGTCCGGCATGCGGAAAATAATCCCCTCCTCCTGGGGTGGCGAAAACCTGCGAGAAGTTCTCGTCACATATCTCATTTTTAATCCCCTTTAATTGTGGTTAAGATTCACTAACCCTTATGATTCATAATTTTAACCTTGATTTTTAGAAAAAAATTATGATTAAAAATAATAATCATAATTAAAAAAAGCTAACCAACAGTTAAAAATAATAATTGACGATCAAAGGAGGGACGTGATATTGCTCCACACACACCACGTGGGGAGTGAACGATTGCTCATAAAATATAGTTATCACTTTTTTTGGGGGGTGATCGATATGTTTCACCCCCTCACCCGATTCAAGCAACAAATTTTGTTATTGTATAATGCAATCAGTCCTTCCAATTTCGGGTACAACCTCAGTTAGTAAGCTTAGTATCTATTCAAGGTTAGTGACAGGGCCGGAGCCACATGCCCCCGGAGGATATTTTGGGATTGTTTTTACTATTGTATTGGGACGGGTTCTAACCTCCCTTAAACTTTTGAGAAAAAATATAATATATACAAACGAACACAAACCAGAGCAGATATTCCTTGTCCTATGACTATCCCCTATTAAAAAATACAATATGATTTTTTTAAAAACAATTGCTATATTTTCCAATGACTATGCCCAATTATATAATTAAACAAAATAGAAAGCTTTGTTTTTTTTGAAAATTCAATGGGACAATTATCCCATGACTAATCCTATACGGTTATAACCAAAATCTTCATAGTCCGATTACAACACAAAAGTCTTTTAACTCTAGTTAACAACTTTAACCTTTTTTCTTCTAGATACCAGGGTTAGGTGGTTGAACCCTAAGAGTTAGTGAATTTTAATCACAATCAAAAGGTATTAAAAGGACATGTGTTGAACTGTGGATAGTAACCACCTCCAAGGATTTCCGTAATCACAGTAGAGGATTCAAAATCCTTAGTAAACTATATTTAAAAAAAAGAAAAAAAAATCAAAAGCTAAGGGGCACCCACATGAGATCGAATCACAGCCAATCGCGATTGAACTCGTGGAGAGTTCATCACACCCACAGGCTAACATGTGTCCCTTTTATCCCTTATTAACTATGGTTAGGATTTTCTAACTTTGGGGTTCAACAATGAAAAAAAAATATTAAACTCTAGTTAAAGATTTTAAACCCTTAGAGTTAGTACTATTTAATATTTTTTTAAAACTAAATGTATATTGTTGAACCCTAAGGTCTAGTGAATCTTCACCACAGTTAATAAGGGTTAAAAAGGACATGTGCTGGCATGTGGGTGTGATTGAATTCTCCTCGAGTTCAATTGCAAGTGGCTGTGATTGGGTCTCCATCAACCTCCATGCCATATACATAAAAAAAAATTATTTTTTTCATAGGTTTAGGGGGGGGCACGTGCCCCTCAGATCTCCCCCTTGGCTCCGCCCCTGAACCAGTTTAGTATGGCTCCATATACATATCACCTACAATGTAAGTAAACCTGCATGATACAAACTTTCCTACGTGAAGCCAAAACCTCTATGATTTTTTTTCTTCTTAAAGAATAAAACAATACCTCCCTAGTTATTCTAGTGCTATAAAGCGTGTCTATGTGAAAAAGGACTTAGGTTTCGAGCATTTTAATGGTGAGCCAGTTGAAAATACCCAAATTTATTAATACTTACTCATGGCAGTGCGATTTATTGTGTAATCGAATTGTAATCGCAAAAAAATTGTAATTGCAAAAATATCGAAGCAAACGGGGCCTTAAATTATGAAAGTACAAAAAAAAATAGAAAGAAGAAGATATTATATCGTGTAGCACACTCATACCAAAGATGCAACGCTCAAATTTCGTAACCGTCAGATTACAGATCTAGCTACATTCCACTAATCCACTTCCTGTGCCAAAGCCATTTACTCATTTCACGTCATATAAGGAGTAGTAAGGACATTTGTGTCATTTTCGGACAATTTTACCTTAGGTCCTCTCTCTATTCACTAGCCAGTACCTGCATTGGTCATTTACAGTTCCCCTCCTCTCCTTTCCCTTATTTTATTTTTATTAATATTTTGTTTTCTTAAAATAAAATAAAATTGAGGCGTATTTTAGTGAGTTTCAGGGAAGAGTGGTTTTGTTTTGGTTCGTAAAGAGAGGAGTGCATTTTCTGCTTTTTTTTTTTTTTCATTTTTTTCTTCTTCCAATTTAATTATTTTCATATAACCAGCGGAAAAGTTAGAGATAAGAGGGATTAGACAAAGAGAGAGAGAGAGAGAGAAAAACCTCATCGCTGTTCAAACCCTACAGGGGTTCTCTACACGCGTGTTTGAATGGATGAATCGAAGACCTGCATTTTCATGAATTACTATACGGTTTCGAAGCCATGATCTTTAAATAAGGTTAAGAAGCGGAGCGATCGTTGATGTTTGAGTCGTTTTGGGTGGATTTGGGGGTCGATTTGGCCGGAAATTCGTTTGGGAAATGAACGGTGGGGGAGATGAAGAAGTCTCAGCTCCGGCAGGGCCACCGATGGCTTTGGAGTGGAAATTCTCTCAGGTTTTTGGGGAACGAACGGCAGGGGAAGAAGTTCAAGAAGGTATTGTATTTTTTTATTAGATCTATATGCTGTTTTAAGGTATTTAATTGCTTTGGTTAGGATTAGGTTTGATTGATGCTTTCTCGATCTGTTTTTGGGATAGTTGATTGTTGGATGTTGGGAAAAACTTGATTTTTTTTTATTTCTTTCGTGGAATTAATGGGGAATGATACAATGAGGTGAAGGAATTGATTTGCAGTGGATTTATCATGCATGAATAATGAAAAACAGTATTGAATTAGTTTATTTTTCATAGAAGAATCTTCTGTTTATAACCGAAATTGATAGATCCGGTGCTAGTCTTTTTTATACTTAAGGTGCATGCACTTTTGTCCCTTTATGGGCGTAGTTAGGTGATATAGTGGTTTTTTGTTTGATCACTATGATAGGTGTTGGAGTTGAAGTGCCTTGTTCGACCACTGTCAATGCTTGTGTTATTCATATATTTGCATGTCTATTCCAAAATCATAATCTGGTTCTTTATGGTAGGCTTGGTTAGCCGGTTTAGTTGTTATGGTTATATACTTATATACCTAAATTAGTCGGTTTAGTTGTTATGGTTATAATGTTATATACCTAAATGTGGCCATTTCACCCAAGAAGAGATGATTGCTATAGGATTGTTACTCAAATCAATGTTCATGACTTTGATTTGTCATTTTGTTACGGCCTACGGAGAACATGGTCAATGTTCAAAGGGGCACATACATTGGCATGACTAGGTTTTTTGCAAACAATATGTGGTGGTGTCATGCAGTCAATTATATAAACGAGGACAAGTTTCCTTTGGAGTTTTAAATAACTGGATTTAATCGATTGTGCTCAAGCATTTCCATATCCACAGTTTGCCTAAACAAAGCTTCCAAACTTGAGCATTTCCATATATTTACCTACTACCTCTCCCTTCTATTATCTTATGGACATTGGAGAATATCGGAGAATGGACTTGAAGGGATGTATGGAGGGGGAACCTCCAGAAGAATTAGTTCCTTATCATCAGGTGGGAAAGGTGCGCGTCCTAAGAAGAAAAAGCGTAGTGAGTAGGAAAATTAGAGAAGTTAATTGTGTTGGACTAGGTCATATTGTTTGAGATTTGGGGAGGATTAAACTTTAAAGTAGTTATCAAGAAAGAGTAGTCAAGAGGGTGATTGGGATGGTAAACTGCAAATAGGAGTAGAAGATCGTGGTCTTGGAGAGAAATCGATTAGGTGGATTGGATTCCAATAAGGGGATTAGGTGACTGGGTCGGGATTGGAAATAGGATTAGGGTAGATGTTCCATGCACTATGGTTCATCAGGGGCCGATTGGCATAAATTCTGGTGATTCTTTGATTTTGAAATGAATCATGATTTTGAAATGAATCAATCTGAAATCTGAATTCTCTGAAACAATTTTTAGCATTGATAACCCTTTCGAAAACAATCGGTTATAATCCATTATAGGGAATAGATATGACAAAATCACGTTTGGTGGAGGTGTGGGGAGTAGTGGTGGTGGTTTGCTTGTGGAGGTGGTGGTGGAGGGGGTCGTGATGGAGGTGGTGGTGAGGTGGGACGTTGTGGTGGTGGTAGCGGTGGCACCATGCAGAGGGAGAGGAAAGAGTTATAAAGAAGTTTGGGAGAGAGATGAGATAGGATTTGTGTAAACACCCCTCTTGTAGAGTGTTTATTAGGAATGTTAAAACTTTTTTTTATTACCTAAGGAACAGTGTTGGGAGCACCCTGTTTCCAATAAAAATTCCGAAGAAACATCTATCCAAACCGCTTTTGTTCTTGGAGAGTGGGGAGTAGAAAATGCTCCCTAGGAATGATGCCAAATGGCCCCTTAGTTCTCAATTTCCCATCACTAGTCTAGATCATTGGGTATACTTCTCGCGTCACAATGATCCCAATTAACCTACCATTTGAATGAAGTAACGGAAAAATTAAACTTATGGGACAAAGATAAATTGATCTATTTATTCCCATCAATGAAAAATAGATATATTTATCCACCATTAAATTATATATGTTCGATACACTACTCATCTATTATCAATATGAATTTTGAGAAAATAATACAATTGAGAAAACAAAAGTAATTCACTTTTAAATAATAAATAAAAATATAAAGAGTATAGAGTATATTAGCGCTCGTTGGCTCGTTATGGACAAACTTTTGTCTATCACACATTTCCTTACGCTGAATTTGGTTTTGAGAAAAATCAGAAAGTATAGAAAGAAAAGAAAAAAAAAGCAATTTTCTCCATATGATTTATTGATTAGATAAAATATTTAGTGTTCTTTGTCTGCTGAAAATGTTTTGATATTTCTTATAGCGATCATGGGGTTAAATATGTTTATGACTTGATGGGTAAGAGCTCAACCCGCTTTTGAGGGGTTGAGATGTTACATTACAGACAAGATTAATACAGGGGCCGTCAGATTTGAAGTTGCAGGCAGGATCGTCGAAATCTATGTTTGTAGAGTACGGAAGGTATTTGAATTTTGATTTGGGAATTTACAAGTACTTTATTTACGTTTTTATTTCATAGCATGCTTTTAGATAGTGGTAAAGGTGAGCTTATTTTGAGGGTGTGTAACATTCCTCTACTCCCAGTGTTCTCATTTTTTTTGATAGGTGAGTTACACTCTTTTGTTGGTTTGTGCTTATTCTCAACATTCTGTTCTAGGCTTACCGATCTGACTTTCACATAAGATCTTGTCATTTCATTGTTTTCATAGGGATTTTTTCTCCTTCATTTAAGTCATTTTCAACACAAAGTGGGCTAAAGTAGTAGTGGTGGTCTCACTTAGATGTTTAATCTGTTAGCACTTCCTCGAGGAGTGCTTAAGCACTTCTGGAATTATGCTCTCTTTCAGTTCTTGTGGAAGGACTAAGGAGGGAAGGATAGAATTTTAGAGGGTTGAGGTGGACATCTTTGTGGTTTTAACAAGTTCAAATTCTTCAGAAGATCTATCTATGAATACCTTTTGGTTTTTGAGAATCTCAAAGAGTCCAAGTTGGCGATCTTGTTGCAGAGTTGGTCCAATGTTCTTGGTGGTTGCTCTATTGAGAGTTCAAGTCAGTACGGGGTCTTTGGATGGCATTGGTTGTAGAACAGAGGTTGGCCTATGTGGTACCTGCAATGGATTTAAGGTTATGACCAAGTTGAGGTTCATGTGCTTAATTAGGAGGTTCTAAATCCTTATGTGTTTCTTTTCTTTGTCATTTTCTCAAATGTTTTTTCTTTAATCGGTAACCATTATAATATTTATCACTAAAAAAAGAGAGTACAAATGCATAATCTTAACTAGGATGTTACTGAGTAGTAAACTCCTAAAAGAAATGGAAAAACAACATAAATGAAGAACTACAATAGCTACTAAGAGGGAAACTAGGCCCACTTTATTTATCCAAGAATGTGTCCAGGGTTCATTTCCGAGTGCCGAATAAGTCACCATTTCAAGGCTAGTGATCTTATGCCATTCTGCGCACACACAACATTTCCGAGTGCCGAATAAGTCACCATTTCAAGGCTAGTGATCTTATGCTATTCTGCGCACACACAACCTATCCAAAGATTAGGACGAGTTGTTGAATACTCTAGAATTCGACCAACAGATTGCCCCAGACAAAACTAACCAAATCATCTCACGAGAACTATCCGCACTAATCCGAGGGCAGCAAGATAAAAAGTTCGGAAATGAAGATAAGAATACTCATTCGACCCCTAAGCAGGAGAGAAAATAACCCTAAATCTCGAAAACTACGAGACAATGTAATAACAAATGATCCACCGATTCTTCCACGAGAAGGCACAAGTAGCAGCAGTTTGCCATACTCGACCTTCTTTTTCAGATTGTCACAAGTAAGAACCTTATCTAGAGATGCAAGCCAAATGATGAACGATACTTTTGAATGAATCCAAGGATTCGACACAGACTTATGAGAAAAAGAGCAAGAGGGATCTAGATTAAAAGTTTGTAATAATGATCTAACTGAAAATCGACCATTGTTGTCTCGCGACCAAATCCTTGTGTTCCTATTGAGTGACCCAGGAAAGGATGACCCAAGTTTTAGTAAGAGCTGAAGGAAATCATTGATTTCCCAATCATTTAGATCACGCCTCAACTTTGGACACTAGACGATCTCATTATTCCTACTTTCATAACAATTTGACATTGACGTGTCTTCGTCTAAGGAAAGGAAATGTGTCAATGGAAGTTGGGCGGTAGTGTGGTACATGCACACCTCCCAAGCTCACCACATGTCCTATTTCAATGGAAGTCATATCGACTTTTCCAGAAAGCAAGGTTGAGATTTCTTCCGCAGGAAGTCGATATTTGACTTCCGTGGGAAGTCGATGGAATGAACAAAATTTTGGTGGAACAAATGATATTTGCAGGAAGTCAACAAAAGTTACTTCTTGAAAATGCAAACGAAACACAAATTTTGACTTTTGACTTTTCAAAAGTTATTTTTTGCATGTGCAAACCAAATGTTATTTTTCCCTCTGAATGACTTTTCCAGACTTCTTAGAGTTACTTCCTGTAAAGTAACTCTTGAAGATTTTTTTTCTTCTTGGATAAATCTATCCAAACGAGGGCTAATTGTTGTTTCTGATGTTTGATGTTTCATTAGGTAAAATTTCTCTTTGTCAAGGAGAAGACTCGTGACCTTTTCATTTCCTTTCGAGATGAAACTCTATTCTTTAATTGTCTGGCTATAAATTCTGCAAGAATATTAGGTTGTCCATAAGGGCAAGGAAAGTGACTAGGAGAATAGGGATAGGAATTGACGCAAGGGAAAGAAGTTGATTAACTAGTGTGAAAACCCACAGTCAATCGATGGAGAGAGGAAATGTGCTGGTCACAGAGATGTGAACTTGCTAAAACATGTCATTGCTTTTTACAGGGTTTCTAAACCTTCTTGTAACGTTGTTTTTTGTGCAGACTTATGCCATATTTTATCAGGGGCCTCCAGTCCTTGGCTTGTTTTTTCCTGTTTCTTGCTTTTCAGTTCATGATCTTGTGAACTATTGTAAGACTTATGCATAGGTAGCGTTGCTTCTTTTCTCCTATATATGTATATATCCGCCTGATTATCGATAAAAAAAACAGTACACAATTAATTTTGCGTATGGGCTGTGGACTTTGCACTGTGACACTGACACTATAGTGCAATGTGTAAATTGGTTTGGCTGAAGAATGAGCACCACTTCTATTCAAAATCTATGTTTTCATTTTATCCGCTCTGTTGGTGTTGTGCTTTAGCGTGATGCTAACATTTTATCTTTTGTGTATATTGGGATTTCCATATTCATTGGTTTATATGCTGACCATCTTGTTATCTTTTGCAGTTGATATTATTTCAGCAATTGAGTTTGATAAAACTGGGGACCATCTTGCTACTGGTGATCGTGGGGGCCGGGTGGTCTTATTTGAAAGGACTGATACGAGGGATGTACGTTTATGGACCACTTGCATGTTTCTTGAAATCCATTTCCAAGCTTTATAATCTCAACACTTATTGATTGTTGCAATATATATATTGATTGTTGCAATGCTCTGATATCTTCTTATGTAATGTATAGCATGGTGGATCCCGAAGAGATCTAGAAAGGATGGATTATCCAGTTAGTAGACATCCTGAGTTCCGCTATAAAACGGAATTTCAAAGCCATGAACCCGAGGTATTCCTTTTCATGTGTTACTACCGATTGAAGTTCATATGGATTCATACTTTTTCTCACTGAATTCTTGAGTGTTAATCCATTCTGCAACTGTATGTATTTGTATTCAGTTCGACTATCTCAAGAGCTTGGAAATAGAGGAGAAAATCAACAAGATCAGATGGTGCCAGACAGCTAACAGTGCCCTGTTTATTCTTTCCACTAATGACAAAACCATTAAATATTGGAAGGTACGAAAGGCAAATGGTGTTGTCTATTTTAGTTATCAATTTGTAAGACTGCTCTCAAGGTCATATTTCTCTGGTATTAATCTATGATGGTCTTTTCAAGTACCTTGTTAATATGTATGTCTGTGATTCTGACGTTGGACATCAGATTGCAATTTTTTTAAATCTCAGCAATAGCCAGGCTGCAATTTTTTTTAATCTAAGATTTGCTTTCAGGCCATTACGTTCATGATATATCTATAACACCAATACTTAGAGGGCTACGGATCCTTTTATTTTTGTATTGGTGCATTGTATTGAGACGTTTGTAGGCATAGAATGATTATTTTCTTATGTTCCATATAAGTTCTTACAGCCTATTTTGAAGTGCATGTTATGGTCCATACCATGGGGCACGTATGCCTTGGCATGTGCCAAAAATATTGTGTTGGATGGCACACTATATAGTTTCATGTGGATGTGGTGATAAATTGCTGTCAATGCTTTGTGGCTCACTTCATGTGGAACACTGCGACACAGCACAGCAAGTTTGGGTGACAATGAAATAGATCTTAGAAACTAAGGAGCAGTACCAAGTGATAGTGCTACTTATTTAAAATTGCTAGCAAGGTGCGGACCTGGTGCATCAGGCACCTGTTATGGGTTTCTTCATTCATCCTTTGGGACTATAAATGTGAATAAGTTGGCAAAGTCTATGTGCGCGACACTCGGTAAATAGCCATCACCTTTTTTTTGCACTGGCTAGTGTCTCAAGTAATGTAACTCTATATTCATTGACAGTATATTGATTCATTGTCGGCTTCCTAAGCCTGGTTATGCCTTTTCTTTTTTGTTTGAGTGTTGGACAGGTCCAAGAAAAGAAGGTAAAGAAAATATGTGACATGAATTTAGACCCTTCAAAAGCTGTGGGAAATGGTAGCGTTGCGAGTTCAAGTATATCAACTATCCCCAAACCATATATTGCAAATGGAGGATGTCCAGACAGATCCTACAATTATTTGAGCAATGACTTTTCATTCCCACCTGGGGGCATTTCTTCGTTACATTTACCTGTGGTAGTTGTACTTCCCTAATCTACTGATTTTCTTGCAGTAACTGTGGTTTTGAAGTAAAAAAGTATTAATTTAGCATCTACATATTGTACGATTTTGCTTTTACCCAAATGGACGTGGCAGTAATAGAATAATTTTGATAATTCTTATATCTGCATTCAACATCTCATTCACTAATGGATTTAAGCATACACGACGAGACAAATTAGTACTCGATTATTGTTATATCGGACCTGCGTATACTTTTGTTCGTATATACAACAGCTTGTTATGATTGTATTTGTTTTGAACCACTAACACCTAACTGTGTTCATGATATTTAGGTAGCCAGCCATGAGACAAGTCTTGTGCCTAGATGTCGAAGAATATATGCCCATGCTCATGACTATCATATCAATTCTATTTCAAATAACAGGTGCATCCATATCTTTATCGAACTTACACTTTATTTTTCATCAATAACATATCTGTTCAACTTGTTTCATTTTCTTTATTATGTTTGGGTTAGCATTAAATATATTCCTAGTTCGAGATGTTTAACCTTATTAGAATTAACTTTGTGGTTCCTTTTTGTCTTAGTTGTAAATGCTCAGTTTGGTAGGGGTGGAAGTAGTAGACTAGTAGTTTGGTGATCACTAATCTCTAGCATAACCCGTGACCTTGAAGAACACATGATATTTATTTTTTGTTCATGGATCGTTTTTTATTTTTTAATTTATTTTTGTTCATGGATCTATCATTATAGAAGGCACTGATGCCCATTTTTGTATAAAAAGACGTGTCAATGTCGTTAATGGTTTAAGCTTTGTCACCTATAAAAAATGGCTTAAGCTTTGTCAGTGTTAATTGATTCGATTTGTCTGGGGTTTTCATTTCTAACATTCTTTTTGAGTAATTGCGACAGTTAATGCTATTTGCTGGGAATGGTGGGGAACTGGTGACTCTAGTACAGGGAGAAGGCTTTTTATGTTAAATGTACCAAGGTAGGTAGGTAGGTTGCAGTGGTGAAGATGGGTCTTCTTGTAAGATAGTGTTGGCAGCTGATTTCTTTAAGACATAATTAGTTTCTTTTCCTATGCCTGGAACCTTGGGATCTGGCTTTTGATAGCTATTTGATTGGTTGTCTCACATGTACATGTTGGACATTGCGAGCCTAGAGACATGCTTGCTTGACGCGTGAGGCCATGCGAGTTGCCTTCATTTATTTCTCGCTTATGCAGTCGATTTTTTTGATGCAGAATTGGTGATTAGGCCTTATTGGGGGCTTTTACGGATTTAGCGTGCCGCTTTGGTCAAATCTGAAAACCATGCCCATCCCTTCACTTTTACCTAGGGCTGTATTCAAGCCAAGCCAGCTTGAAGGCTCGGCTCGATCAAGTCGAGTTCAAGCCAAGCTTTTTGGATTGATCAAGCCGAGTTGAGCTTTTTTCAGGCTCAAAATTACAATCAAGCCAAGCTCAAGCCAGGCCCAACTTGATTTGGCTCGGCTCGATCAAACCGACTCTTTTGCCTCGAGGCACATAAAACAACGATCGACCATCCTCCACCATCTATTTTGCAATTGGTTACACGTGAGAATCTTATTCTGCCTAGCCGTCTTAAAGGAAAAAAGATACCTTAGATGGAATGCCAGAATTCCATATAACCCGATATGGAAAAGGAAGATGGGGATAAACTTGCAAAGATTGTAGAAAGGATCTCACACTGAAACGCCCTTTGGCTCGGCTTGATTGAGGCTCGACTTGGCTTGAGCTCGGCTCGGCTTGATATACATTTATAATATAATAATTTATTATAAATAATTAATAGTATTTATAACATTTTAATATTTAAAATTTTATAAATAATGTATTTATAATATTAATATACCATTTATAATTTTTTTTTAAAATAAAACAAAAATATATTTTTTATGTTTCAAATCTAAGTAACCAGAGTGCTGAGGAGGTGCGAGAGCGTCAAATTTCAATTTAGGATAGGGTCGAGAGTGCCTCTAGAGCGCCGGTATATATATATATATATATATATATATGGAGTAACTTAATTGAACCCAATGAGCTAATAAAAACATAGAATGAATTCAAAAAGTTACATTAAAACAATATATGTAAACAATTATAAATCCTAAAAAATGAGAAGTTAAGTTCTTTTATTTATTTTAAATTTATTAATAGTAAAAGAGAGATGTAGATCCGCTACCAGCAACCCGCATTGTGTGGGTGTAAAAATAAATAAATAAATAAAAAGTAAAAGCAAATAAGTGAAAGAATAAAAGAAAAAAGTAATAAATAAATAAGCAAAAGTTGAAAAGACTTAAAAGTCTCCTATAACACAAACTACATTTGAATGTAAAAAGCCAAAGAAAAAGGTGAAAAGACATGACGTCTTTTCACCATAAGCCTTAACCTGTGGTCGGGCTTAAGTTTAATCTGAATAAAAAAGAAGAAGCTGCATTTGGTCTTCCTCACCCGAATTAGGAAATGAAAACGACGCTCTCTAAAATAGAAAACCGCGCTCACCACGTGAATTCGCTCTCAAATCGTGAGAGCGAGGTTTGAGCGCGGGATCGGCTATGGTAGCAGATGGTTTGGGGTACTAAGTTTCAAACCGAGCTCAAGCTTGAATCAATTCGAGCTCGAGCCAAGCCAAAAATTTCAAACCGAGCTTCGAGCCAGGGAATTCAAGCTTGAATCGAGCTCAAACCGAGCTTGATGTTCAAGCTGAGCTTGAGCTTGGACCAACTCAGCTCAAATACACCCCTACTTTTACCTACATTCAACCACTTTTGACCTAAATTTTAGAATGATGTATGAAGATTTTCTTCCATGGACGATGCCAGTATGATGATTTTCAAGTTGACGAGAAAACCTAGGCTATTACTTTTGACATGACTATTGATTATATTACTAAACTGGGGTTCTATGTCCTAGCGCTTGAATGCCTTGATTTGAAAGGTCCTCTCCTATCAGCTGTCCAAGCTTTAAATTTACTTACTGGAAAGCTGTTTGGACCACGGAATTTGTCTTAAAGGAGGTCCTTTCCCTCGAACACAGTTAATCCCTGTTGAATAACCTCTAGAGAACGCACCGTTCAGACACAAGTGAGAACTTTTATGTCTTTTCTGTGTATCCATATTTGTTAAATTTTCAGTTTTACCAGTATCAAATGTTTGACTCGCAAATTTGGATTCTTCATTCTACATGTTCTATTATGTGAATGCTCATTCTTTGTATTTCTTACTGTAGTTCTCTAAGAAAAGTCCGCTACTTGCAGGATGTCCATAGTAGAATTTCATAAATGGAACAGTTGTCATTGTATGGTCTGGATTTATATTTTTTTGCATGTACTATTTTGCTTAATTTTGTATGAAATTGTCTATTGTTGGGCTTCCTAATCTCTCCATAATATTTTGGAGATATTGAGTTGTGAAGTATTTAGAACACGTACATATTTTGTATGTAATTTTCGTTTTACGCTTGAAGCTACATTATTTACTCTAATCTGCATGCTGTCTCCTCTTTGCTATAACTTCCATGAAACGCAGATCACTTATATCTTTCTCCCTTCATTTTCCAGTGATGGTGAAACTTTCATATCGGCTGATGATCTGCGAATAAATCTATGGAACTTGGAAATTAGCAATCAAAGTTTCAATATTGTTGATGTGAAGCCTACAAACATGGAAGATCTAACTGGTATTCTGAATGAGACTTGCATGCCAGTTCATGAATTTTGTTAATTTTTGTCTTGTATATGTGCTTTGCATGTTAAAACGATCTTTACATTTTGTGTAATTTATAGTTTTTTACTGAATGCTCCTTTCATTTATTTAGCATTTTGCTCTTAGGTGAATTTAAGTTCTAACAATGCAATACATCAAAATCGTTCCTTTCTATTGGATGCTTGTTTGGTTTAAGAGCTAAGGAGTTTGTAACTGGCCTTGATACGTCCATTTGATATATTACATGCTTGAACTTACAAGTTTGCCGTTCTTGCAGAGGTGATAACATCAGCTGAGTTTCACCCTACCCATTGTAATATGTTAGCGTATAGTAGCTCAAAGGGCTCAATCCGTCTGATTGATTTGCGGCAATCAGCTTTATGTGATACTCATACCAAACTGTAAGTGATCTATTGGTTTTTCTTCAATTTTAGTTATTCTTTTTGGTGCATCTGTCAAAGCTAGAGAGATCAAGAAACACTTCAATAAAAATTTCTGTGCTTCCTTAGGGGATGTAAAGAAGCACAGGAATATTTATAGTACCCTACTGTAAAGCTATTTCTATTGATTTTACTCTAAAATGTCTTTTTTAGTCATTAGCCAACGAAATTTAATCGCGTACAGGTTTGAGGAACAGGAGGCACCTGGTTCAAGATCTTTTTTCACGGAAATAATTGCCTCAATTTCAGATATTAAGTTCGGAAAGGATGGAAGACATATACTTAGTCGTGATTACATGACTCTTAAGGTTCATATTTTCATATTTGCTATTAATTTTAGACTTTTAGTATCATGTTTGACATGGGCTATGTGCAATTGCATCACATCTTCATACAGAGACAGTAGAGCCTGTATATGGTTTTGTACTATCAAGCATGAGCAGTCCGCATTTGCTCCTTTGAAGAACTATCTAGTTGGATATTCAATTCAATGCAAAAAATTCATGGTGACAGAGAACAGGAAGTAGTAGAGCATGCATAAAGCATTAATTTAAATTTGACAATATTTAAATCTGACAAATTTTTCCTTACTGACATTATTTGTGAGGAGTGTGTTATAATTATGCTACATCATGTAGTTTCAAACTCAATCAGATTCTCAACAGGCCGAAAAATTTGTGGCAATATTTGTATGATTGATCCACTTGGGCATGCCGTTAGGGGCCAAATTCAAATCTAAAGAGGTATGGTTGCCGGTGATTGAGAGGTGCAAGAAAAGGTTAGCTGGTTGGAAGTCCCATTACCTTTCGAAGGAAGGTAAACTTACTCTTATCTGTAGCACTCTGGCTAGCCTCCCTACTTATTATATGTCTACCTGTACCATGCCTAAGTCAGTGGCCCTCTTCCTTGAGCGTATGCAGAGAGATTTTCTGTGGAACGATAGGGAGGATTCTTTTAGGTATCACTTGGTGTCTTGGAAAAAAGTTTGCCAACCAAAGGAAAATGTGGGGTTGAATTTGAAATCTTTGGTTAGAATGAATAAGGCCTTGTTAAAGAAATGGATTTGGCGATTTGGGGTGGAAAGAGCAAGTTTATGGCGTGAGGTTATAGTGGCTAAATATGGGGAGGAGTCATGTTGGGTCCCTAAGAAGGTTAGTATTCTCATGATGTTGGTCTTTGGAAGGGTATTATGGCTACAACTAGTTTGGTGGTGCCTGTATTCAAATTTAGAGTGGGCCAAGGGAACGAAGTGAGATTCTGGAAAGATGTGTGGTGCGGGAACTTTAAGCTTTGGGATGATTTTGGCAATATCTTCTTGCTTGCCAGACAAGGAGGCAGTTGTAGGGGGCTTATTTTGACAGGAGGGGGGAAGAGGTGGTTTGGAGTCCGCCTCTTAGACGTGATTTGAACGACTGCGAGGTTGAGGATGTCTCTCGCCTATTGGCTCGCTTGAATTCCACATCCCTGTGTGCGAAGGGGAGGGATTACAGAGTTTGGGGAGGAAGTCAGAATGAGAGTTTCTCAGTTCGTTCTTTATATCAGTCTTTGAGCTCAGTTCCCTTGGGTCTCTTTCCCCATCGTGAAGTGTGGAAGCCCGGTATTCCCTCTAAGGTCTCGTTTTTTCTCTGGAATGCTGTCCTAAATAAGATCCTCACTTGCGACCATCTGCAACATCGAGGGTCAAAGTTGGCCAACCGGTGTTTCATGTGTCTAGAAGCTGAAGAGACAGTGGACCATTTGCTCCTTCATTGCCCATATGTGGCCGGTATATGGGGATATTTCCTATCTCGTTTGGGTTTGGTCTAGGTATTTCCCTCGTCGTTTCAAGGCTTGTTAGAGGGTTGGTCTAGGCCAAGCCAGAATGGGGCCTGGGAAGCTATTTGGGTAATTCTACTGGGTGCCATATTGTGGATGTTATGGAAGGAGAGAAATCGTAGAGTTTTTGAAGACTCCTCAATCTCTCAACCCCGATTGTGTGTTCGGACTAGGATGGTCGTGTTGGAATGGGCAGGTATTCACTTAGATGGGGAGGAAATTAGTGCTTTGCTGGGTTGATGTATCTTGGTCAAGGGTGCTAGGTTAGGGCGGAGTTGTTGTCTAGGAGTTGTGAGTTTACTAGCTTGTAAACTCCGAGTCTCTCCTTTGCTTTCCCTGCTTGTATTTCTTTTTCGTTGTTAATATATTTTGCCTTTACTGATTAAAAAAAAAAAGTGTCGAAATCAGCAGTATCCTTTGGCTCCATTTGTTTGATCTGATTTTATGCTGAGCTTATCTTCTATGATCCCTTGAAAATGTTAAATTCTACAACTTGGTACTAAAATTTTGAAAGTATGAATTTCCCTAGTTTGATCCTAGCCATGTTCTGGCAATTAGAGATGATCTATCCATTAACGGTATCCGAAGGAGTAAAGAAAGACTCTTTTCCTTGACAATGTTGCATGACATGTCAGTGTTATACCATTAGGTTGCGTGGGAAAGTTTCCAATTGGGTTTTAACATGCAAGCAGATTGTGGTAGTTTGACGTTTATTGTTGGCAAAGTCTAGTGATGCATACCGACATTGAAGAAATACACGAGTATTAATAAGAAAACCTTAGAACAAAAGTTGATAAAAAGAAATAGTCAAAGAATTATGTGTTGTTTGAAGTGAAAGCATGATGTAACATGTCAAAGTGATAAGTAGCATGTTAGATGGGAGCTTCTTCCCTTAGATGCTAGAAGGCCTCCTGCACCACCTTGCAACCTTGTGCTACAGTGGCCCTCCAAGATCCTCTTGGAATTTGGTGGAGACTGGAGAGATTTTGAAAGATGTCTAGCCTCATGGAATAGC
Source organism: Tetracentron sinense (assembly GCA_015143295.1). Lineage (NCBI taxonomy): Eukaryota > Viridiplantae > Streptophyta > Magnoliopsida > Trochodendrales > Trochodendraceae > Tetracentron > Tetracentron sinense. Next base: position 45,329 of record JABCRI010000503.1, read on the forward strand.
AAAACTTTTTTGTTTAGCTGTTAAATTGATTTTATCAAGGCAAATATATCATTGTTTCTTGTTTACCATCTGTTCTTATTAGTTCTTGAGTGTTGTTATCGTCCATTTGAAGCACCTTCAGAAAAGTTCAGGGTCCTATTTCCGTAATCAATAAGGAGTTTTTTTATTGGTGCTTGAATTTTGTGATGAACCAATTCAGGGCCTAAAAGATCATTTGGTCTTTTTTAAGATGGAATGATCCATCTGGTCAATGGGAGTGGCTTGAGGGAATTCAAGTAGAGAAAATCCAAGCAGGTCTTGTGTCAAGTCGGGGGGCAAATACATGGGCTTTGGAACTCAGATAAATTACAGGTTTGAAAATCAAGTCATCAATTTCTATGTTAAGTGGGACTGGATCTCTTGTCCAAAGGAGTGTGAAGGCCTTGGTTTTAGTAGTAGATTTGTAGCTAGGGTTTTAGAGAGGTGAAGAGAGAGAAGAGAAATGGGAGAAAGAGAGGAGGAAGTTAGGGTTTCCTCATCTCTATGATATTTATATTAACTAGGAATCATAACATAACAAAGGATGGGCCCAAGGCCCATACAAGAGAAAAAAGAAATAGAGGACCAAAGGGCCCATAACTCTATACAATACTCCCCCTCAAGCTGGTGGTGCATATATGTTACACATGCCCAACTTGCTAAGTATATCAAGTAAGCGATAACTAAGAACCCCTTTGGTTAGAACATCTGCAAGTTGGTTGCCAGTCTTCATAAAAGGAATGCAGATCTCGCCAGGGCTGATTATGTCTTTTATGAAATGCCGATCAATCTCAATATGCTTGGTTCTATCATGCTGGATTGGATTATGGGCAATGCTAAACGCAGTTATGTTGTCATAGTAGAGACTTATAGGTTTGTTCACTGGAAACCCAAACTCCCTCGAGAGAACTTTTACCCATATCAATTCACAAATTCCATGATCCATGGCTCTGAACTTAGTCTCTGCACTAGACCTTGCCACTACTGCATGCTTCTTGCTTCTCCAAGTAACAATATTTCCCCAATACTCATGCAGTACCCAGATGTAGATCTTCTGTCGAAAACAAATCCTACCCATTCTACATCTGTGTGAGCTTCTACTCTTAAGTGCCCATGACAACAAAAAAGAATCCCTTTCCTAGGAGAGGATTTCAAGTACCTGAGAATCTTGTAAATTGCCTCTTGATGATATATTTTTGGAGCATTCATAAACTAGCTCACCACGCTCACTGCATATGCTATATCAGGGTGAGTGAGAGAAATATAGATAAGACGACCAAATGACCAACAAGCCACTTATATCTTCCTGCATCACTGAGAGGTTCACCGCCATCGTTTGCTAATTTGTGATTCCACTCTATTAGCACATTCATATGCTTGCATCCCAACATCCCTGTTTCTCTGAGCAAGTCTAGAATGTACTTCTTTTGTACGATGAAAATTCATTATTTATTTGATCAGACAACTTCTATGCCAAGGAAGTACCTTAATTGTCTCAAGTCCTTTATCTCAAACTCTGTACCCAGTTGAGATTTTAACCTCTTTGTTTCTTTTTCATCAGATCTTGTCAAAACTATGTCATCCACATAAACTATAAGTGCGGTTGTCTTTCCCTGACATTGATTGATAAACAGCGTATGACCAACTTGGCTTTACTCTTGTTTTTTCATGGCTTTACTGAACCTTTCAAAATAGGCACGAGGAGACTGCAGTAGCCCATATAGGGCCTTCTTGAGTTTACAAACCTTCCTTTGCACTGTAGGAAAGTTGAAACCAGGGGGAACAGTCATGTAAACTTCTTCTTCCGAGTCTCCAAATTTCTTCCAAGTTTCTATGAACGAAGACATTCTTCACGTCAAACTGCTGAAGAGGCTAGTCTTGATTAATAACAAGGGAGATAATCACACGGATGAAGTTCATTTTTGCCACGTGAGCAAATGTCTTATGGTAATCAATTCTATGAGTCTGTGTGAAAGTGAAACCCTTCGCTTCTAGTCTTGCCTTGTACCTTTTCACAAATCCATTTGATTTATATATCACTATGAAGACTCACTTGCATCCAACATGCTTCTTTTCCCTTAGAAGATCTACAAGTTCCCATGTGCAAATTTTTTAAGAGCCCGCATTTATTTATACATTGCATCCTTCTACTTAGGATGGGCAAGAACCTTAGAGAGACTGCAAGACAAAGACGCTGAAGACAAGGAAGAAACAAAGGCATGATAGGAAGCAGATATAAAATTATAAGAGAAAGTTTGAGATATGGTGTTAAGTGTAAGATTTAACTCCATTTCTAATGACAATAGGAAGATTTGAGTCATCAATAAGTGAGAAATCAGAGTCATTAACTGAGTTGAAAGGATCCAGATCTGAGGGAGAATCGTTGTAGGGGGCGTGAGATATAGATCTTGGGCGCCTGGAGTAAACTTGCAAATCTTTCTCTTTCTTATTCCTAATGTCAATCACAGGAGAATCGTGGATATCAAAAACAAGAAGAGGAAGAGGAACATGAGAAAATGACTCTTCAACATCAACATTCTCCCCCTAAAGAGAAGACTTCAGATCATGAAAGTAAAGAACATCTTCAAAGAAAGAGACATCCATAAACACAAATTTCCTCCTAAAAGGAGTATGATAGCACTTATAACCCTTCTGAGTAGGGAATAGCCAAGGAAGACGTATTTGACCGCACAAGGATCAAGTTTGGTGCGGTCAGGTTTGGGTACATGTACAAAGCAGACAATCCCAAACACTTTTGGGTGGTATAGGAAAAGGGAAAGATGTAGGTGCAATGATGTCAAGTGAGGCTTTGAAGGCCAAGATTCGTGAGGGCATCCTATTCATAAGAAAGACAGTGAAAGTAAGACTTTTGACCAAAGGTATTTGGGAACATGCATGGCAAGGAGAAGGGATCAAGTGATGTCAAGAAGATGTCTATTCTTGCGTTCAACAATTCCATTCTATTGTTGGGTGTGTACACAAGTGGTTTGATGAATAATGTCATGGTATGTAAAATAGGTACATAGGTCTCCACTCAAGTATTCCCCACCATTGTCAATGCGAAAGATCTTAACTTTAGCATCAAATTGAGTGCTACCACCATGTGAAAAGCTTTAAAATAAGCATAAACATCAAGTTTGAACTTAAGAAGATAAACCCACTCTGGCATCCCACTCTGGATGACCTCCAATTTGAGGGATTGCTCCTAGAGTAGAGTGTATCCTTGGAGGGGCCGTTTTTGGAGGAGGTATTGTCTCATATTCCAGGTATGGCCGGGGATAAGGCTCCTGTGCTGGATGGGCGTTGGGAGATAGTGGGGAGTGACTTTCAGGAGGTAATGAAAGAATTATTTAATACTGGGCGATTCGACAGAGTGGTCAATAGCACATTTGTTGTGCTTATTCCCAAAAAGGAGGGTGTTGTCGGCCTAAAAGATTTTCGTCCGATTATCCTTGTGGGTAACATTTACAAAATTTTATCCAAGGTCTTGGCAGCCCACCTCCAAATAGTGATGGCCTCAATCATATCCCCTCAGCAGGGAGCGTTTGTAGGGGGTAAACAGATTCTAGATGGAATCCTGATAGCCAATGAGTGTATAGATACGCGCATTCAGTCTTCTTCTCCTGGTATCCTCTGCAAGTCGATATGGAGAAAGGTTACAATCACATTAATTGGGGGTTCTTAGATTATGTTCACAGAATGGGCTTCGGCCGAAAGTGGAGGCAGTGGATCAGAATGTGCATTTCCTCAATCTCCTTTTTCATTACCCTTAATGGGAGTTCAATGGGGCTACTTTCCTAGTTCCTGGGGGCTGTGAGCCTGTGACAGGGTGACCCACTCTCGTTGTTCCTATTTGTGATTGTCTCGGAGGCGTTGAGCAAAATGTTGTCTAGAGTAGAGGGGCCCATATTTGAGGGTTTTTCGATTGGCCAAAATCAATTGCGCATTTCCCATATCCAATTTGTGGATGATACCCTGATCTTCTGCAATGCATCGAGTAAAAATTTATTGAACCTCAGGTGTCTCCTTCGATGTCTTGAAGCCGTGTTCGGTTTGCAGTGAATCTAGCCAAGTCTGAGATCGTGAGTGGAGGAGTTATGGACATAGATCAGCTGGCTACTTGTTTTGGATGTAGAATGGGTGTCGGGTGTCCTTCCATTAATGTACTTGGGTATGACGTTAGTGGCAGGTTTCAAAGCTAAAGCGGTATGGACTCCAGTGTTAAATAGGGTTGCGAAACGTTTAACGAGCTGGAAGTCACATTTTTTTTATCTAAAGGAGGGAAATTAAATCTCATCCAAAGTACCCTAGGTAGCCTCCCAACGTTTTACGTGTCCGCCCTTACCTCCTAAATCAGTTGCCGCTTCTTTTGTGAATGCAAAGAGAGTTCCTTTGGCACGATAAGGTTAATTCATTCAAATATCAGCTAGTGGCTTGGAACCAGTTTTGCCGCCTTAAGGAGGTTGGGAGGTTAAATCTCAAATCTCTAGCCAAAGTTAACAAGGCTTTGTTAGGGAAATAAATTTGGAGGTTCGTGGGGGAGAGGCAGAGTCTATGAAGTGTTGTGATAGTGGCCAAATACGGAGAGTCCTCGTGTTGGGTCCCGAGAGCGGTGAGGGATTCGTATGGTTTGGGGTTCTGGAAGGGTATCATGGCAATCACTAATTTGGTGGTGTGCTTAGGTTTAGGGTTAGAGTGGGGCAAGGCCGAGGTGCGATTTTGGAAGGATGTGTGGTGTGGAGATTCTAGGCTCCAAGATGATTTGTCATATTTTTTCGTTAGCCACTGACAGGGATGCATTGGTAGGGAAATATTATAAGAGGCGGGGTATGGGTATAGTGTGGTGTCCGATGCTGAGACGAGACTTAAATGATTGGGAATTGGATGAAGTGTCGAGGCTCTTGGGTCGCATCGGCTCCTCGTCCCCGTATATTGAGATTAGGGATTGTCGGGTTTGGTCTGGTAGCAACCATGATTGTTTCTTTGTAAGATCACTGTTACAATCATTAGGTCAGGGCCCCTCGGGTCAGTTTTCTCATCGGATTGTGCGGAATCCGGGGATTCCTTCTAAGGTTTCTTTTTTCCTCTGGAATGCAACATTGAATAAGATCCTCACATATGATCACTTACAACATAGAGGGTTGAGGAGGGCTAACTGGTGCTATTTGTGCTTCCAAGCGAAAGAGTTTGTGGACCATCTGCTCTTGCACTGTCCTATGGTGTTTGGTATTTAGGGACATTTACTTTCCCGCATGGGAGTGAATTGGGTATTTCCCTCTTCCTTTTACAACTTCTTATCTTGTTGGTCCTTAGTCAGTGTGGTGGGTGCTCGAGCGACTATTTGGTTGGTCTTCTCGGGAGCTATAGTATGGATGACATGGAAAGACAGAAACCTCATAGTTTTTGAGAATACTTCATCATCATCTTCTCGCATTTGTGCTCGTATCCGAATGGTTGCGTTGGAATGGGCGGGGCTTCGTTATGCAGGGGAGGATCTTAGGGCGGTGCTGGATTGACCTTCACGAGCCCGGAGTAGTCGGGATAGGGGGTCATGTAGTTGTGTCGGTCTTTGAGTTTATACACTTCCTAAACTCTTTGCTTTTCTTGTTGTCATATATTGTACCACTGGTTTTTCTTATATATATATTGCGTATTTATCAATAAAAAAGAAGATAAACCCAAGTAGCACAAGAAAATTATTAACAAAACTCACAAAATATGTTGTAACCAAACACAGAGGTAGTGGGTGTAGGGCCCCAGACATCCGAGTGAAGAAGCTCAAAAAGTGAATTGCATTTAGGAGTGTTAGGAGGGTATGAGACCCAACAATGTTTAGACAGTTCTCAAGTTTCACATTTAAAAGAAAAACATCAGATAAAGAAAGCAACTGAGGAAACATCTTCTCAAGAAGCAAAAAAAGGGATGACCTAAACAAAAATGCCATCGCATCAACTAGTCAAAATGACTCCTGTGCTTTGAAGATGACCGATAAGGACGCATCACAGGAGAAGAACCCAGTTTATAGAGATCATCATCCTCACGACCATTGCCAATCATCCGCCTAGTCAACAGGTCTTTAAAAACACAATGAAAAGGAAAAAATGTGACATTACAATTGATGGACTCGGTCATCTACTAACAGACGAGATTACTATCTATGTTAGGTACATGAAGCATAGTAGACGACTGCATAGATGAAGAAACATGGATGGTACCCTTGCGGCCTTGACTGCAACAAGGGACATAATACAATCTACAATACAAGCTTTATCTCGCTCATAATAAAGGTGATATGAAGAAAAAATGGAAGACATACCCAATTATATGCTCGGAGGCTCCAAAATCAATGATCCAAGAGAGATGAGCAAATGGGATAGAGACAGTTTGGGCAGTGGCAGAGGTACTTGACTATGCAAAGGAGGATGTGGATACAATGGAAGGAGTTCCTAACTAGGACATAGCTGTACGCATGGCTTCAAGGTCGTGACAGTGGGATGTCATATCATTTTGAGGAGCGTCTTGGGTTGCTGATGTGAAACATGGACAAAAGTGTCTCCAACCCACCTGTGCGATGGGTATTGCCTCCAAATCCGCCTGTGCAACCCCCTCTCTAGTTTAGATCGCCCATACTGATCTCGGGTGTGACGAGTTCGACCATAATAATCACATTTCAACTTATCTTTGTCAATGAGATATGAACCATCAAATTGGTTATCTCGATTCTCGACCTCTAGGACTTCTTCTACCACTATGCTGAAAAGTGGAGGAAAGAGCAGACCTCTCAGGAGCAGTAACTATGTTAGGAGTCATCACATCACGAGTACTTGCTTCACTCTGGATGTAGGCATAAACACAACTAAGAGGTTAGGAGGAGGACCCCGATCGAGGATCTGGGAGCGAACATTCTCATATTTCGGATAAAACCGATGAGGAACTCAAATATCCGCATCTGTTCAATCAATTTCTTGAAGGCAACAACATCCGCATTACAACTGGGTTGAAAGTCAGAGTAGTAATAGATTTCCTCCCATTTCCTCTTCAACTTAGCATAGTACATATTCAAGGGCATCTCTCCCTAACGAGTTTGGGAGATATCCTATTGGAGCTTATAAAGTTGGGCAAATTCACCTTCCTACATTCGAGTAGGTTTGAGCAAGGGTGTCCCATATAGCCCAGACACTCAGATAGTTTTCAAAAACACCAAACCCCTGTTGACGTGGGGTAACACGGTGTCCCTATGCCGCTGATCAGAGTTCCTTAGTATAAGTTCCACTAGTTCTTTTGCATCCGATTCAACAATAATTTGGTCCCATCGGTTGGTTACTGCCACACAAAGCCCGTGCCGAAGGGCCTCCGCTTCTGCAATTCTAGCAAAGTCGCCCATGAGTGGTTTTGAGAACTGAAAAATAACGATGCCGTCATAATCCTGCACCACCCCTCCTGTGCCCGCTTCTTTGCCATTGGTCAAGGCGGCACCATCAACTTTGATCTTGAGCCACCCTGCTGGGGGAGGTTGCAACACTAACTGGTCAGGCTGGTGTTTGCCCTGATTCAGCCGAGCTTCATGAGAACTCGAAAATTCAGCTGAGGAAACCGCAATTTGGCCAATAACTTTGAGGGGATTGAGGGTTCCACCATTGAAAACCACATCATTTCTATGCTTCCAGATTCCCCACAGGGTAGAGACTACGCCTATTGGTAGAGAAAAGGCTTCCTCTTTGAATTCTGGGGCATGGACCCAACTAATCCACCATTCAAGCATAGACACAGGGGACAACGGGGGGAGTAATATGGATAGCTGAGACCCGAACCATGTACTTCTCGAGCAAGGGCATTCTAAGAACAAATAGGTAAGGGTTTCCTCCTCAGATCCACACAGAGGGCATGTTGCATCCACCAAAACTCGCCTGTGCAGAAGGTTGTGGCCACCGTAAGAGCGTTGGTGGCAAAGCCTCCATAGAAACACTTGGATTGATATCCCACTCCCTCTGGTGCCCCTGTATGAGGTTGGAGACTAATGTTATGGAGGGACGTGCCTTCCAAATGCTTGGACTTGAAAGGGCCAGGGAAGGGACCCAAGGATCAGCGCCAACTCTAACCTCTCGGCTTGAGCCTATTTGCCATCACACCCCTTTTTCTAGAATCTTGCGTCCCACTAGGATACTTCGCCATCCCTAAGAGGGTCGGTTGCCCAGGTTGGCCTCGAGGAAGGAGGATCGGGGAAAATAACGGGCTTTCATCGTCTGGGCCCAAAGGGACGAGGGGTCGGAGAGTAAGCGCCACCCTTGTTTAGCAAGAAGGCCCAGATTAAAAGAGTGCAGAGATCCTGTAGGCCAAGCCCACCTAAATCCTTTGGCAGACATAACTTTCTCCAACTAGCCCAGTGAATTTTGCTCTCCTGGGCTTGATGCCACCAAAATTTAGCTATTGCTGAATTTACCTCTTGTACCCAATGGTTGGGGAGCATGAAGCAGCTCATTGTGTATGCTGTAATGGCTTGGACCACCGTCCGGATTAACACCCCCCGCCTTGCTTGTGTTAATAGCTTACCTGACCAACCTTGCATTTTGTTGAGGACCCTTCTCTTTAGCTTCTCGAAAGTGCTCATCCCAACCACCGACGACATCCCCAAGTAAGATTCCTGAACGACTGGGTTCCGGAGTGTAGTATTCTAGCAATCATTCTTCTAAACCGCCAAGGTGTGCTTGTTCTGAAGGATAGCCCAGATTTAGAATAGTTCACCGTCTGTCCGGATGGCTTCCAATAAGTGTTAAGGATAGACCTTAGGGTAGCTGGTTCGTCGAGATTAGCCTCCAAAAACACTAAACAATCATCGGCAAATAAAAGATGGGATATTTCAGGGGCTTGGGCAGCAATACGAATTCCACAAAGTTGGCGGGATAGTGTAGCTTGTTGTAAAAGGCACGATAGGGCCTCCGCACAGAGAAGAAATAAGTATGGGGATAGAGGGTCCCCTTGCCTCAAGCCGCATGACGGAGTAATATAACCTTTAGCTTCTCCATTAAGAACTACAACATAGGAGACCGTAGTAACACACTGACGGACCCAATTAATCCATCAGCTACAGTATCATAACTTGGCCATAACTGTAAAGAGGAAGTCCCATTCGACACGATCATCGGCGTTATTCATGTCCAGTTTAACCGCCATATGGTGAACCTTAGATCTCCGCTTCTTCTTCAGGTAGTGGTTGACCAATCTCAATTTGGAAACACCCCTTGCAAAAAAAAAAAAAAAACAGTCCAGCCTTGACAAATAATCAACACCAACAACGATCCATATCAGCGGAATCGAATCTGAACCTCTACAATGTTGTTTTTTTTTTTTTGTGGATTTTTCTATATTTTCCTTTAAATCATTCTAACTTTACCAATATTCAACCAAATCACATGCTATAGGAATAAAAAAAATTCTATAAAATCAAGATCTCTAGAAAATTACCTTCAAACGCACCTCATGGGCTGCTGGGCAGCCCAGACTGTACGGCTGATGTTACTGTGCTTGCCTTTTCTAGCTTGCTTATTGTTGTTTCTTGTTTTATCAAGCTTCTTCTTCCTTTTTAGTGCTCTGATACCAAGTAGATTTGTAGCTAGGGTTTAGAGAGAGGGGAAGAGAGAGAGAAATGAGAGAATGAGGAAGTTAGAGTTTCCTCATCTCTATGATATTTATATTAACTAGGAAACATAACATAACAAAGGATGTGCCCAAGGGCCATACAAGAGAAAAAAAAAGAAATAGAGGGCAACAGGGCCCATAACACTATACAACAGGAGGTTGCGGTCTGCGGGCTATTGCGTTTAACAAAGAGGAGAGGGCCATCTTCAGCACGAATTGGGACTCCATGCAAGTATCCAGTTCGTATGGTATGGGTGTGTTGAAGGGTCTTGCAATCCATCATCAATTCACTGAGTAAACATGCTTTGCTGTTGGAAGATGGAACAAAGTTGGTTTTGGGAAGACGATTGGAGTGAGGTTGGGAGATTGTGACTTATGACCAAGACTATACAGGCTAACTCATCGGAGGGAAGTCGTGGTTGGTGATCATTTCAAATGAAGAACGGGGAGATCATCTAGAGCACCATCGTCAAGAGAAACCTCGAAGATAGGAAGATAGACTGATAGAGGAGTTCATTGTTCTCCTAAAGAGGTCAAAAGAGCCCCAAATTAATCAAGATAGGCAGGATCACCATACTTGGAAAGGTTAGTCAAAGGGCTTGTCTTAATAAACGATTTCTAGGGCTCACTTTTAGAAGAGCAAGAAGAGTTAGTCAAGAATGCACAATTCGACAAGGCTTGGAAGGATCTGGCCCCCAGGAGGTGAAAGCTTTCATTTTGTGATTTGTGGGGGAGACACCTCAGAACCGAGACATGTGAAGGTGTGAACTCACATGCTTTTCCATTGTTCATTCGACTGGCTTTTGTGGACTTTCTCCTTTTCAATTTTTCAGGCTTTGGGCCTTTTGCATGCTAGGGAGATTGTCCTGGGTTAAATTGAATAGCATAATACTCAAACCTCCGTCGGTTCGATGCTCTACTTTTTGCGGTATGCTGAGGCATCTTAAAAGAAAAGAAAGAACAAATAGTAGAATCTTCAAAGGCCCAAAATCCTCCTTTCCGTAGTTATGTTCCTCTCTTGGAGGAATCTCTTCATATGGTCTTCTATGCTTCATGATCTTTGGATTCCGTAGCTCGGGTTTTGTGGCATAGATGGAGTGAATGTGCACTTTTTTTTATAATGACATTTTCACTTGAAATTTTATCGATTATCAATACAATTTTCTGGTATTTTAAAAGAAACAAAATCATGTTGTCTTAAAGTTCTTCGATGATCTTCTTTTTTGCTAATATGCAAGACCCATGGAAGGAGTTATGGACTATCTTATTTTTTTGATTAATTATTTTATTTTGGTGTGGGCAAACAGGGTGGGAAATTGTGGTGAATGGGTTTGAGCTAGGTTTATGGCATTGACAAAATCTCTGTAATTTTGGTGGAAATCTGATTCACTATGGGTTTGGTTTCGAGGAACTTAAACACAAATGAAAGCTCAGTGGGATAGGCAAGTTGAAGGGGAAAAACTTCACTCTCATACTAATTGATTGACTCAATTGGAATACGTTGAGATGGGACATCATAGTTACCATTACCAAGTACGGGTATAATACGCCAATGATCTGTTCGGAAAGCACGAGTGTTATACGTTAAAAAAAGGGCAAGGTATGAGCAAATTGAAAGAGAACTAATAATTATAAATAAATAAAAAAAATATGATATTAAATAAACAATCATTTAATACAAAGAATATGCGTTTAACATGGTAAAGTACGGCAAAAATAACAAACACACCGATAAGCAGGGACCAAAATATTCCTTTTTTTTTTTCCCAATGTGTATTATATGCCGATATGCGTAAAATACATAACACGGCAAAAGTACGTTGTTTTAAACCGGCAAACCCCTCTAAAAAGTATTATGCACGGGGTTTGGTAAACTATGGCTATTAACAACTGTTATGGATGTCCAGATATCCTCTTGTTTGAATGGAATGATACATCACCTGTATTTTCGTATTAGGTCCCTCTGGATGTTGGCAAAAAAAAAAATAGCAAAACAACAGGTTGGGCTATTATATGTCATGTTCTGAATAATGAATGCTTAGGTTTTTCTTTCCACCTAAGGAGCCATCCGCAATGTGGTATCTAACTCTGGTTCCCCTAAATTGTGCCGTCCAACTCAATAGTTAAATAAGGGAGGTGGTGCCATTAACAAGTAGTGCACCAGCTACTTTCAAGCATAGGTCACCAAAGTCGGGTTTGAGAATAATTTGGCTAGGTGTCCCAGTATGGAAAAATTAAAAAAAATTTTGGGAAAATACGGGAAAACCTCGGGAAAAAAACAGAGAAAAAAAATGAATAATCATAAAAATTAGAACGAATATTAATTAATATATCTAACAATTTGGTGAGATAATATACAAAATGAGTAACTCTAATCAACAATAATCGAAGTTCCATAACATCATTTTAATATCCAATTCATCCCATATGGCATTAAAAGTCAGATTTTAAACATCTCCATATCAAGATTAAAAACAAGACTATAATACACGTATTAATGAAATCATTCATTTCCTATTCATCAATTGCTCAAAAAGCGTCATCAAAGTCATCAATATCTGCATAATCTTCATTCCAAAAATTTCCAAGACAAGACTCCATTTTTTTTCTTCGCAGTTATTCGTTTTAAACGGGTTTTTTCGCATTATTTGTTTTAAAACACATTTTAAACTATAATACGAATTAATTAAAAAAACGGGTCGGGAGGGGGGTGGGAGGGGTGGGGTTAAATGTCGTTTTCTAAGTAGGGTAATAATGCACTTTTTAAACGGTTTTTTTCTTCAAAAAAGCGCAGTTTTTTGTGACTATGCTTTCAAGGGTTTGCCTTTGCAAAACGAGCCCACATTTATTTAAAAGTCCACTAATTCAACATTTGAACATGCTTGTTCTTTCTGCCGATCCATGATACCACAGCACTATATTTAATTAGAGTGAGGTGTTTTAAATTCCTCCGTTTCGTCACTTTGCAGCTCTAAATCATTATGAATTGGTATCGTGGGTGATGTAGGTCTTGATATCATATAAAAATACATTTTTTTTCTTCTTTCGCAGAGAGTTCGGTTTAGGAAAAAAAAAATGATTACAGATCTGTTCTGTTTCTGAATTGGAATCCATTTTACTTGGTTGTCAGCTATGGACATAAATATGGATTCTGGTCCAGTGCAACTTTCAGGTCATGAATATTAAGCCAAGGTGACTTTTCTTTCTTTTAAATTTTCCATCTAGGCCAGACTTACCTGATTTTTGCAGTGGTATCCTTGTTAAGACTGCTGATGATACAATGCTCTCTCTCATCTTGGCAGCTGTGTGATTTATATGAAAATGATTCGATATTTGACAAATTTGAGTGTTGTCTGAGTGGAGATGGAATGCGAATCGCAACGGTTCCTACAGGTCTGTCTCCTCGGTATGTTTCACTAAATCCATGATTTAGGATACCTATACCTGAATAGGTAATGCCTAACACTGGTGTGACCACAAATCTATTTCGTGTGTCTGGTGCTCTGCGGAACAACATGAGGCAACAACGATGGCAAGCAGCAAAAAACACCCATGAGGTATGTACCTAGCTCTTAGGGAAGAGAGAGCGACTAATGATGGCGATAAGTGGTATATGATCAGAGCATAACAATGAAAACAATAATGTGATATTGTCTAAAGATTCAAAAGAACACTTTTGCTGACTGTATCTAACATTTACTCTCTTCTCATGTCATGCACTAAATTTTTTAGGCAGACACAAGTGCCAAAACCCTTCAAGGCCATTCGAGGATCCACTGAGCAGGTAAACCGTGTTTTCCAGCGAGGGTCAGTGTTGAGGCATTCCATGTTACTTCGGTACGAGCTGCACAAAGCTACTGAGGACCTTTTTGCCTTTTACACAGTTCCATTGAATATGTAACAGGAGACGATAACAAGGGGGTTGCAAATTCGAACGGAAAGGCTTTGATTCACTACCAAGTTGCTCCACCTGCATGGCCAAACCAACTGAAAATTCACTGCTTGTGCCGCGCCAATAGCAACCTGTACCAATGTATTACGCATAAATGGACCCGGAAGAATTGTGCTGTTATTTTGAGAAGCTCTTTTGGGTTGTGAGGCCAAGGCTGCTTTGCCTTTCCTTGGAGGCCTGCAGCATTAATCAATCGTCCGAAACTTTGGAACTGCAGCACTTTCTCATATTGGGCTCCACAAGTGGCCGTCGCAGAATCCACAAGAAAGTAACTTGGCTTGTGTTCCCAGCCTGGCAGCTAAATATTGTTATTTGTTTCTTCTTTTTTAATAGAAAAAGATGCAGTTCTGGTTCTTATTTTGTGGGTTCGGTTGAAGAAAATGTGATTGTAGCTCTCCTACAACCGAACAACAGGCTGTTCAATACTACCGCAAGGTTTGGAGATTAGTGGGGCTATCGAATCAGGGGGGTAGAGGGACCTGTTGTGTTAAATCAAATTCATTTGACCAATTAGGCGCTCTACGGCCATGGGGCTTGTATTGTTGGAAACTAAGATTTTGAGGGATGATGAAAAATGTAATCATTGGATTATTTGGCCCTTTTCTTGTCTTCACACTTCTTTTCTCCTGGAATAGGGAGCGAGAGAGATAAAGGATTAGTGGACGAGTAGAACAAAGATTCGGCGACAGAAGCATGTTTCTCAAGCGATCTAAATGGAACACAGGTACCGATTCATCTCCGTTAAAAATTAAGAAATCGACGGGAGATGTAGGTCACGTGAAGTGGGTGATAGGGAAGAACTGCTGCACTCTTGTTGGTGACGTGAAATGAATTGTTTGTTGACATGCACTTTAACAGGAGGGAGAGTTGTTCAATAGGAGCTGAGTATGGCTCATCCAGGGAAGAAAATATATGGTACCCCACGGGGACTATTGGCGACGATATTGGTGTGAACAAACAGCGGGGGGTCCCAATCTCAATGATCTCTGGTTTTACGCTGGATGTGTTGTGACAAACAGGTGGGGTCCAAGTCTCAATGATCTCTGGTTTTACGCGGGTTATGTAGGTTTGTTGTTATTCAATGTCACCGGACCCGACATGTCGATGGTGCTTGCATTTAAGTTCACGTATCTAATTAAGACAAAAACGCGCGAAATACTCGGAACTCAAGATTCAGCCACCCAGCCAGGCCGATATCTAAGAGAAATGCTAGCCCGTCTTATCTTTGATTTTTCATACCAAAAAATGCGGACCCCGTGATTGCAACATGTCCAAGAGAGTTATAGTTCACCTGATCTCCAGAAAAGGTTGTGAGTGTGCATTATTGCCGTGGAATTGGAAAAGGTGACACGGGGCTAGACTATTTTTCTTATATCTAATAGGTCTGATGTCCTATGCCTTCCAGGGGTTGTTGGTTGCATGGAGCCTGTGATCTATAATTTTTCGGCTTTGAGTTACTTGATCGTCAATTCGGTGTTTTTTTTTTTGGTTGCGAGACATTTT
Organism: Tetracentron sinense; assembly: GCA_015143295.1. Taxonomy (NCBI): domain Eukaryota; kingdom Viridiplantae; phylum Streptophyta; class Magnoliopsida; order Trochodendrales; family Trochodendraceae; genus Tetracentron; species Tetracentron sinense. The sequence continues at coordinate 60,438 of JABCRI010000503.1, forward strand.
GGGAGGGCGTAGAGCTCCATGAGATTCAGGGTGCCTCCTTATTTGCTATAGGAGTGGTTAGGATATGATTTTTAGGTTGATTTAATGTGGCTAGAGATTGAGTCTAACGGTTTCTATAACTTGAGAATGCATTGGATCACCCATTAACATCAAAATTATAATACCGTTCTCAGTAATAATATATATATGTATATATTATATATCTAATCATATATATAGTTTTTTTGTTTTGCTGAGGTATCATTAATTATGGTGGATGGTTAGAAACAATGGTTATCCAACAGGTGCCTCGGGACATTCCACGAGGTAATCCGAATCCTCAACAAACTGAACATTATCTTCTTACAACCTTGAGGTGGCCATTATGTGTCATTTTTACAACCTTAATTGTGGTTAAGATCACTCACACTATAAGTCACCCAACTATCCTTGGTTTTCGCCAAAAAAATAAATATATAATTTTTTTTTTATTAACCATGGAGAAAATGCACTTAACTATATAAGGGTTAATTTTTTTAGTGCATTCCGAAAGTGAACATGCAAATTAGATTTATTTGATTGGGTAATCCGCGGCAGGGAGTTCGAGCAATCATCGAGAATAGGGCCTAAGAAGCAGCACTGAAAAGCCTGGTCGAGAGCCAGCCCTGATAGGCAACATTTTCGTTCTCCAGTCAGCCAGTATCCGCAACCACCAGGTGGTAAGACGTCACACCCCTAGGTTTCACTAACCTATCTTGGTTTTTTAGAACAAAATAATATAAAAAAAAATTTAAATTTAAGAGGGTTAATGAATTTTAAGCACGGTAATAAAGATATAATATAATATATATTAAAAAAAAAAAAAAGTAAGGTAGGTGGGGGAACCCCTAGGGTGAGTCAAATCTTAACCACATGTTGCAAAATGGAACATGTGGCAATCAGGGGCGTAAGTCAAAAACCGGCGAAGTCTATAACCAAGTCCCGCAATCACAAGAAACGGTGAGGGATCCATTCGCGTCATACGCCATTTCCATACGCGGAGCCATCATTGAATGGGAGGCTCCGAACCGTAATTAAACGGTTTTTTTTTTTTTGTTTCGGGGGGTCTGTTATAGACGAGAAACATATTTTGAGCAAGAACCTGGTCCTTCAGCGTCTATTTCACCGCTGACAAAAGGTACCAACAGCCATCCTCTCTCTCTTTGGACGATCTCATGGCCCATGGCCAATCTGCAGAAGCGCAAGCCGCACACGTTCTTGCCTAATTCATCCAAAGGGCTTCATCGATCCGCACCACGATTCCTGGCATTTTTCTCCATCGACGTCACCGGCTCGTAGGGTCGCCACACCTCCGGCGAGTCCACCGGACTTCGAAAACGGCGGAAGACGTGATCTCGAAGGTGGACGATCTATGAACTGGGGCTGCGTCGTGGATAATCGGCCAATGCTTCGGACTGCTGCTGTGGACGTCGAGATGATGCATAACGGTGCCGCCCGTTACGATTTGGACCGATTCGTATTATCTTCAGGCCGAGACCTAGGCGTCGATTGTTGATGTTGATGGTACCTCACCAACAAGATGGCTCTGCCTTCGCAAGGACGTTTGCCATGGAATTAGGGTTTCATACGCCGTTGATTTTTCTTTGAATTTATTAGTGTTTTTTTTATAAAAAAAATTAAAATTGTAGAGGGGACAGTTGATTGCGGATTTGGTTATGGGTATGTTCTAGCGTTGAAGTGCATATGATTGAGCTTGCTTGGATGCACTGCAAAACAGAACTTTTAACTCTACACTGT